>PYAF01000221.1:3003-23111 GCA_007407185.1 Glycine tomentella | reverse complement strand
ATATTTAGAGATGATATTTTAGAATAATCCAAGGTTTAAGAACAGAATGAGAAATACTTGAGGAGGTTGTTACGGATTTTAAGGATAGAACACTTTATATTTAGTTATTTAAGTCTAAGTTGGAACTAAGATTCTTAGAGCATGTAATGTTTCAAGATAGTATAACTGTATATCTTTTTAAGGATGGTTTTAAAGTGCAACAGAATATTATGAAATCATCAAGAAGTGAGATCAAGATGAGTTGTTGAGAAAAATTTTTGTAGAGTATGGATATTTAGCGTAGGTTTTGATTTTAACTCTTGAGGACAAGACTTTTGATAAATTGTTGTGATGGATCCAAAATGAATTTTAGTGGAAGGATATCTGACCCATAACTTAGAATTAGCGACTATGAGGATTCCATTAATTGAAGATCTTATCTATGTGACTTTCTTTTTGAAGTTTTTAGGATTTGTTTTGAGGTAATAAAGATAGAGGGAAATTGCTAAAGGATTATCATGGAAGGATCGATATAATAAATTTAGGTGGAAAATTTTGAAGGATATTTACATTGATAATTAAGAAATGGACTGTTTACTAATTTCATCTGTAGTAAAGGACTATAATTCTATGAATCGTGGTGAGGGAAAGTCGCGGATGTTACAAATAAATTACACAAGACTTGCAAGCAAAGAGAAAAGGAATTTTCGTGAAAATTTTATAACTAATTTGATTCTAATACAAAGCGAACACAATATTTGATCTAAAATAGACCAAGCACGAGAGGGTAAAGAGAGGTGTTACACTGTAGATGGGTTGTTGGGTTGGTATAGTTGGGATGTTGGGTTGCGGGTTGCTGTAGATGGGTTGTTGGGTTGGTATAGTTGGGATGTTGGGTTGCTGTAGCTGGGTTGTTGGGTTGGTATAGTTGGGATATCGGGTTGCTGTAGCTGGGTAGCTGGGTTGGCATAGTTGGAATGTCGGGTTACTGTAGCTGGGTTGCCGGGTTGGTATAGTTGGGATGTCGAGTTGCTGTAGCTGGGTTGCTGGGTTGGTATAGATGGGATGTTGGGTTACTAGGTTGGCATAGCTGAGATGCGGGGTTGCTATAGCTAAGTTGCTGGGTTGGTATAGCTTGGATGTCGGGTTGCAGTCCAAATAATAAAAACAACCCAAATACATAAAAATCACTTCCAAATATCACTAAATATACTCCCAAACATCACTAAGATTTCAGCCTATAAATATTCACCTATCCTATGGTTTGAATCAACATTTCCATATCATAAAATAACCTTCAAATGACATGAAATTCCAGCCTAAATAATAGCCATAAATCTATACATTTAAGAATATAAATTAGTCCAAATAAATTCTTAACTAAAGATTGAAGTCAAGCCTACCTCAAGTGAATTTTGATTCTTGAAGAGGAATGAAGTAAGTGTTGTCTTCCTTGGGAAAATACTCTGAGAAATGAGTTTTTGAAAAATAAAATGGCTGATAGGTGAGGTGTTGGATATAGAGGAAGCAACAAGAAGAATGAAGCTTTTGACTTGGAAGAATATTTTGAGCTTTTCACATGCCTTGAAGATTGAAATCCAAAATAAAGTGTATGAGAACCCAATTTGTTGATCCTTGCATTTGCATGCATATAATCATTTACATGCTTAAGTGTTTTCATCAAAGAATCAAAGCTATTTTGAAAAAGAAGTAAATTAGAAATGTTTTTGGAAAAATGCAATTTTTCTGTTTTAATCGATTATAGAACAGTATAATCGATTATTTGCTTAAGTTTTAAATCTGGAAAAGCATTGAAGAACATTTTAATCGATTACCTAACATTTGTAATCGATTACATAGTGTAAAACAAAAGTAATGCATTTCTACTTTAATCAATTCCCATAGACAGTAATCGATTACACAAGCTATCTTGAAAATCATGTTTCAATGATTTAATCGATTACCAAACATTGTAATCGATTACATAAGTTTGTTTCTTAAAGAACCTTCACTGCTTTAATCGATTACCAAACCTTGTAATCGATTACACAAGAGGCTTCAGATATAAAACTTCATTGTGTTAATCGATTACAGCTCGATTTAATCGATTATTTTGTTCGTTGTTAAACCTAGAATTCAGCCTTGAACACTTTAATTGATTAAGTGATAATTTAATCGATTACATGAGTCGTTTTAATCGATTATTTGGCATGTGTAATCGATTACAGTCTGTTACAAAAAGTTGTTATAAATATGAGTGAGGCTTGTCTTGAAACATAACTTGAATACTTTGAAATTTCTAAATACACACAAGTCTTCTCAAAGTTCTAAAGTGATTTTCTGGGTTAACTGAAGTCTTGTCCCACTCTTTAATCTTCATGGGTTTCGAATAATTTCTTGGGCAAGAATTCTCAAAGAATTTTTGGAGAGCATGTTCTGAAATCTTTTTTCTCATTCAACTCTGATTGGGAAACCACATGAATTCATAGTCATTGGATCATCATGTTGTTTCTCTCCATAATCTTTGATTGTAATTTCGTTTTTGCAATTTCTGTTATTTGATGCTATTGTAAAGAGTTCTTTGAAGCTTGTTCTAGAGTAGTGTTTTCTAGGGAAGAACAGAGTAGTGTTCTCTTGTTCTTAATCATTAGGAGTCTAATAGGGTTTTAGATTTCTATTCTTTATCTAGGGTTGATAAAGAGGGATTTTGTAAAGCTTGTAAGAACTGAATTTTATAATACTGGAACTCTAATCTAGTGTTGATTAGAAGAAATTGGATGTAGCTTCTCTTGAGAAGTGAACCAGTATAAATTGCTTGTGTTGATTTTCTTTATCTCTATCTCTACAACTAATCTTGTTCATTTGTTCTTGGTGTTATTATCATTATTCAACAAGTTCTGTTTTTAAGCTATTGATTTCTTGTGCTGAGTAATTTGATTGATTAAAAACATTCTTGGTTTAAAAGTGATTAAGATCCTTTGATTTTGATTTTATAAATAATTTTAAAAGACCAAGTTTAAACCAATTCACCCCCTCTTGTTTATTGTGGGTATTCCTATTGTTTTCATGAGGTGGTATAAGGATGGCACGGTTAAACAAGCAAAGGTGGTATAAAACAGAAAGCTTGGTTAAATTTTTGAATGTCAAGGCTATTTATACTACTTTAATTAGTTTTAGATTTAAGGACTTTAGTTGGGTAGAAACTGATTTTAGAAGTTACTTTAGTTAGGTTTTAACTAGGTAATCATTTCATTGGAAGATATTTAACCTTAAGCCTTATCTTGATTCTTTTAATCATTGACTTGGGGGCAGTGGCTTCTACGTGGATCTTGGCTGAGTAAGGGAATAGAATTGCTTGGTTTAAATTGATCCACATGCACATAAAAAGCCTTAATTAAATCTTTTCACCTTAGAAAAAATATTTTACAGCAGCCTATATTTTCAATCTTTGCATTTGGCTTGTTGTCATCTCCCATTGAACTCATCCTTCAAAAGAAATGGTTAGCAAAAACACAAGCATATTTTCGATCTTTGCATTTGGCTTGTTGTTTAAGTGCATTCTTTATCTTATTGAAGGATTATATGCATGTGGATTGGTTTTGGACTGATGAAACTTCTGAGCTGTCATCCTTTTGGGGCTGAAGATTTTATTTCCTTGGACCAAAATCCAAGAGTTACAAGTTGTGCCCAATCCAAAAGGTCCAAAGGGCAAGAAACACTTAATCAGATGGGCTCATTGTACATTCTATACCAATATACTAATCCAAAAATTCTCATCTTTTAGCATGTTAAACTAGACTTCCTAAGATTTCTAACAGGATATCATATGTCTTATTTGGAGTTGTAAAACTCAAGACATAGCATTTTTAATCTAGACTTCCAAAGCTGCCAGCGAATTCAACTTAGGACAATGACATCTCTTAGTATTATTGTTACTGCAAGAAGTACACATTCTATATTTATCTAAATTTTTAATATGTTATAATAGTCGTCTAGATATTTAATTTCATATATCATACACCTAATTTGGATAAGAATTGAGAGAGAAATAAATTTCTCAATTCGGGTGGCAAAAATGGACAAATTTGGGCAGCTTATGTTCAAATAAATATTATACTATTCTTTTTGTATCCTAGAATATTTAATTCCATGTATTCTTTTTTCAATCACATTGTTTGGGCTCCTAGAATATGGCGCCCCCAACTATCATCACACTTCCATAGTTAAATCACAAATATAACTCATAATATAATTTTGAGGATGTTACAATGTGCCCCCTGGAAATTAATTTCATGCATACATGTTGTTTGCATAATTATTTATTTTATGGATTCATTTGAATATATTGATGAATTACTAATGTACTGACGTGTTGGTGGTTTAGATTTGCCTACTGAAAAATTTTATTTCTCACTAGAATTGTTTCATTTTTTTCTCTAGATGGCAACAATGGTCAATTTCCTTGATGCCTTGGACTGGTGGGGATACAAAGATAAAGAATTGTCTCTAGGAAATAGATGATGAAAGTGTTTGTAGTATTTCTATGTTTTAATGTAAAATATTATGGTTATGTACGGCGAACTGTGACTTATAATGATAGGAGAAGTAACAACAATTAGCATATGCTTAATAAGATAAGTTTACCACCTATATAATTAAACGAACTCTAAAATTTTACTTTTATACATTGCTTAATAATAAATAGTAATAAAAAATTATCTAGAAATAAATTAGGTCGTTATGCTAGCCTTCCTGTAAAACATCGAAAACACATTTGAAAGCAAATAGTAAGCCTCACTAAAAATGATGAAAAGATGTTCTATTATGGGTAGCCTCACTTAAGCGAGGGATAGTACCCAAATATAATGGGTTCTAGAATGATCTCTACCTCATAAATTGTGAAAGACCCATTTTGGTGAAATGTTTAGAAATCAAAATGGCATCCTATTTGTGTATCGTAGGGTTTTAGTAAAAAAAAAATAGAAATTTTAGAGAAGAATGGAAGTAGTAAACTTACTCAGAATGAAGAATGTAGAGAAACAGAAATGCTTGAGTGCTTTGGAATAAGAGGAATGAAAAGAGAAAAAAGAAGATTCAATCATTTTAAAAGAGTGAAGAACTAAAACATGGGAATGTAGAGCGGTATAAGGGATTAATGGAAGATAATAAAGAAGAGGGAAACATAGGGAGTGTTATGTTTCCCTATCTTTAGAGAGAGCTACAACTTGCTTACGTGAGGGAGGCTGATGAGCCCAAGAGGTCTAGACCTAATCCCCCCATTTTTTATTTTCATTTTTACTCGCTTAAGCGAGCCAGTGGGTACCCTTAAGTGAGGGGGTTATGATTGTCCTCCTTTTGCTACTGCTTGAGCTCGCTTAAGTGGGTAATGTGACCAACTTAAGTGAGAATCTAATTAAAATTAACTTAAATTTCAATGTTTTAATTTACTTAAGCGCGCTAGGTGCTGCACTTAAGCAAGGAGAAACAGAAAACACCCTTGATGTCACTGTCTTATCTTTCTTAAGAGAACCTATGGTCTGGCTTAAGCGATTGATGTATGGCTGAACCCATTAGCCATTAAATTTCCCAAATCTACCTTGCATTGAAACCTAAACTTCAAGAATTCTCCAAGAACACAAGCAGTCCAACTTCACGTGTAACTATGGCTGGTTGGAAGCTTCAAATGTGCAGCAATGGAAGATGGAAAAGATAAGAGATGAAGATGGATGACACCATGGAAAAGTTTTCCAATAAGCCTAGGAAGAATCGCCACAATAGCATGAAGCCATTGATAAGAAACAACAGGTTCTTGCACAAGAACAAAAGAGAAACTCTCTACAAAAATTTTAGATTTGTAAAAATGACATCCAAAAGTCCTTTCATTCAGTTTTTGGGCAGCTTATATAAGCCACGAAATTACACCCAAATGCAAGGCAAATGATCATGCAAATGAAGCTTGTAATGTAAACTAAATGAAGCCTAAATGCAAGCTAATGAAACTTGAAATGCAAGCTTCATCCTAAGTGACTTCTTGGCTGAACCAAACCATGCCTAAGGTGCAGTATTTTAAGCCTTAAGGTGCAGTTTTTTAACTTACACAAGTGCTACAAAAACTACTCATAAGTGCACCTACAATGCTTTACACAAATGCCCCTAAAGGTCTTTTTACTACAACTATTTTTGCTTCTAACAAGTGCTGGAATTTATGGATTTAAATTGACTTGAGACATCAAAATCCATCCCTTCTTATCCTTGAGTTGGTGTGCTTCATGCTTGTCCAAATTAGCTTTGATATGGTCTTGAAGTGCTTGGGTTATAGCTCTTGTCATGGGTCCTTTAAAGCTCACCAAAGGAAGTGCTTCAAGCTCTCCTTCTAGACCTTTAGCCTGCAATGGACCTCCATCATACCCTCCTTCTTGAAAGGAACTTGACCTCAAGTTTGCTTCCTCATTTGTACCTACATCATAAAAAGAAAGATCACAAACATTAAAAGTATTACTCACACCATACTCACTAGGCAATTCAAGTTTATAAGCATTGTTGTTAATCCTCTCTAAAATCTTGAAAGGTCCATCTCCTCTAGGTTGTAGCATGGATTTCCTTTCTTGAGGAAATCTATCCTTCCTCAAATGAAGCCACACCAAATATCCTTCTTTAAATATCACTTATTTCTTGTGCTATTGGCTTGTTTAGCATATTGTTCCATTTTCCTCTCCACACGTGCCTTTACTTGTTCATGCAATTTCTTAACATAAGAAGCTTTAGACAAAGCATCATGATTAATCACAGAATAAGGTTTGGTAATGGCAATAAATCAAGAGGAGTTAAAGGATTAAAGCCATAAAAAATTAGAAAAGGAGATAAGGAAGTAGTTTTGTGAACCACTCTATTGTAAGAAAACTCAATGTGAGGTAGACATTCCCACCAAGTCCTCAAATTGCCCTTGAAGAATATATTGAAGTTTGTCATCTTTGAGAACCTATCAACAACAACAAAAATAGAATCCTTTCCCCTCTTAAATCTTGGAAGATATAGCACAAAATCCATAGTAATATCAACCCAAGGGTAGTTAGGAATAGGCAAAGGTGTATACAAACCATGAGGCATTAATCTAGATTTAGCTTTATGACAAGTAATGCATTGAGAAACAAGCTTATGCAAATTATGCCTCATTTTGGCCAAAAGAATTGTTTATGTAAAATAGCCAAAGTTTTACCTACACCAAAGTGTCCCATGAAATTGTTCTCATGAGCTTACCTCATGAAAAGTTCTCTCAAAGAGATTTTAGGAACACATAGTTTCTTTTCCTATTCAACACGTAAAGAAAGAGAGTTAACCATATTATAAAGAGGTTGTCTTGATAATAACACTCTCTTGACATCTTTTTCTCTCAAGAACAAACTCTCTTTAATCTCATGAATTTTTTTGCTCTCATTCTCTTACTCTTTTCTTTTCTTCTCACTAGTTTTTCTCTTTGGTAGCTCACTATTATTTTCATTCTTGTGCAATATTGTTTTCAAGTGCAGTATTTTTTTCTTTCATTCTCTTTTCTTTCATCCTCACTTGATCTTCACACACTTGTCTAGGAGTCAAAGGCCTCAAAATAATTTTCTTTCCTAAATGCTCAAACTCAAAAGTGTTCTCCATGCCATTGTGTATCACTTTCCTATCATATTGTCAAGGCCTTCCAAGAATATGTCCAGCCGCCATAGGTACAATATCACAAAGAACTTTATAATTATAAGCATTAATAGAAAAATGAATGAGCACTTGAGAATTTACCACTACTTCTCCACTTTCACTAAGACATTGGAGCTTGTATGGCTTTGGATGCTTTGTGGTTGGCAAGTGTAACTTCTCAACAAGCCTTGTACTATCCACATTGGTGCAGCTGCCTCCATCTAGTATAAGTGAGAATACTTTGTCTTCAACCAAGCACCTTGTTGAAAAATATTTTCTCTTTGAATCTCCTCTTTTTCTAGGCAAAAATTGCTCAACATTCTCCTTACCATCAAGATATCACCCTCTTTGGCCTCTACAAGTGTAAGTTCCTCTTCTTCTTCACTTGAAGAACTTGTTGAGTCACTTGAAGACTCACTCTTTATATTTCCATCCTCAAGTAAAATCATAGTTCTTATATTTCCATCCTCAAGTAAAATCATAGTTCTCTTGTTAGGACATTGAGAAGCAATGTGACCCTTACCAAGGCACTTGAAACATTTGATATTGCTTGATCTTGTTGAAGTTAGTTCCAAAATTTTTTTGCTTGAGTTTTCCACCTTTTCTTCTTTATTTTCACTTAAGAAACCTCCTTTTTAGGCTTGTCTTTCCAGCTGGAAGTTTCAGCCCCATTGGTCTTGAAAGCTTTTCTCCTTTTTAGTGTTGCTCCACCCTTGGAGCTTTGTGGACTAGCTCCTCTATTGTTGCATAAGAATGTAGCTCCATCATATCTTGAATTTCTATATTAAAGTGATGGAGGTCCATTGCAAGCTAAAAGGTCGAGAAGGAGAGCTTGAAGCACTTCCTTTGGTGAGCTTTAAAGGACCCATGACAAGAGCTAGAACCCAAGCACTTCAAGACCACATCAAAGCTAATTTGGACAAGCATGAAGCACACCAACTCAAGGATAACAAGGGCAGGATTTTGATGTCTCAAGTCAATTTAAATCCATAAATTCTAGCACTTGTTAGTAGCAAAAATAGTTGTAATAAAAAGGCTTTTTAGTGCATTTGTGTAAAGCTTTGTAAGTGCACTTGTGTGTGAATTGTGGGATGCACTTAGAGGCTGAAAACTGCACCTTAAGCCTTAAAATTCTACACCTTTACACGAATTGGTTCAGCCAAGGTCACCTTAGGGAAGCTTGCATTTAGGCTCTATTAGTTGCATTTCAAAAGCTTCATTTTAATTTGAATTTACCTTACATTTGCTTTGAATTTCGTGGCCTATATAAGCTGGTCCAAAAACTGTTGTAACCAACTTTGATGTCATTTTATGCAATCTGAAAATTGTGTAAAGCGTTTCTCTCTTGTTCTTGTGCAAGAACCTGTTGTTTTTAATCAATGGCTTCATGCTATTGGGGCGATTCTTCCTAGGCTTATTGGAAAGCTTTTCCATGGTGTCATCCATCTTCATCTCTAACCTTTTCCATCTTCCATTGATGCACATTTGAAGCTTCCAACCAGCCATAGTTACACGTGAAGTTGGATAGCTTGTGTTCTTGGGGAATTCTTGAAGTTTGGGTTTCAATGAAAGGTAAGATTTGGGAAATTTAATGGCTAATGGGTTCAACCATACATCATCAAGCCATGAAGGAACCTAGCCATGGTTTCTTCTTGACCCTCCACAATTTCAGCCCTCATCATCATCAATTTCATCTCTTTGTAGTAGTCATCAACACTCTTGTAGCCTTCAAATAGTCTTTAGAGCATGTTGTTGACTTCTCTTGCATAATAAGTGGGAACAAATCTTTCTCTCAAGAACACTTTCAAGTCATTCCAGCCATTTATTCTTCGTCTCCTCAACCTCCCTATGTCCACACCAAAGCATAGCCACCAAATTCAAGAGTTGCTAGAATCACTTTCTTTTCTTCATCAATTTGTTGGCATGAGAAAATTTGTTCTACTTTCATCTCCCACTCAAAGTAAACTTCGGCATAATAATCACCAAGGAACTTTGGAATTTTTATTTTCACTCCAATCAATCTTTCATTCCTCCCTTCTCTCTCTTCTATCCTCAACCTCCAATCTTCCTCATTTTTATTTTGCCTCCTAGGATTGTGTCTCCTATTATTTTCTCTTCTATTATTGTTTTCTCTCCAATTATTATTTTCTCTCTAATCCTCACTTACCCTCCTACTACCATGAGCCTCACCCTCCACACTTCCAATTGGACTACTCCCTCTTTGGATCTTCCTTTGTAGCTCCTCAAATCTTGCATCCATTTTGCTTTGTAAATCTTCTATTTGTTTTGTAATGGCCTTCATCAACCTAGAGGTCTTAGGTGATAAATCCGCATCTCCCATTGAACTCATCCTTCGAAAGAAATGGTTAGCAAAAACACAAGTATATAAGCAAATTCTCACCACTCTCTAAGTGTTTGCCACTCACACTCGTGTTTGCACTCTTTGTCTAGGATTTTTATTTAATGTTCTCTCTTGCCTTTTTCCACTCTAGCTTCTTTTTAGTTCTTAAGCAACACTTTCAATCCAATCAAGCTTCTTTACTATAGTAAAATAGGAAACAATTCTAGGCTAGACTCAAGAGTCCAAAGAACAAGAAAACTCAGACAAAACCTTTGGAATTTGTAAGAGACAAGCAATAAAAGCAAATTTTTTTAGAAAAACACAACTCAAAGTGGATTTGAATGAGACAACTCAAGGATAATGGTTGTACCAAACTTCACAAGGAGGATATGTCAATCAAATTCAATTGTTAGAAGCCAAATTTCACAAAGATTGCATGTCATACAAGTTCACTTAGTTTTGTGGTTCAAAGGAATTTTTAAACTTGTAACCTTTGCCACATTTCTTTGCTTCTAAATTCTGTTTTTACTTTGAATTTTCCAGCCACTAATTCAATAACTTCTTGGCTGCAATTTGATTGCTTTTTTTCCAGCCACAATTCACAAAATTTTTGGGCTGCACTTTGATTATTTTTCCAGCCACAATTTCACAAACATTTGGGCTGCACTTCTTTGTTTTTCTTTTGTACAAGTTCAAGAATTCTTAAAGGAACATGATGAATCACAAAAACTATGTATAACAATTGTAAAAGTTTGTTTCGAACAACTCAATTCAGTTTAGGCATAAGATTAGAATCAAAACAAGTGGTTATACAACACAAAAACAACTACTAACACTAGATTACAAGAATCAAAACTAGAAAATTATCAAGAACAAATGAAGAAGACGAAGATCATGAAGAACAAGAAGACAAAAAATCAAACAAAACTTTAAGGAAAACACAAGGATAGGTGGCAGAACACACAACACAGCCTACACCACCAAGATTTTCACAAAAGCTTCAAGAAAACTAGGAAAAGAATAGGATTTTATGATTTCCGAAAGTTGCAGTTTTTTTCTACCTTTGAAGGAGTTCTTAGAACTGAACTTGAAGAAGAATCTCACAAGGATTAGGCTCTAGATACAACTTGATGTATGGCTGAACCGGTTAGCCATTAAATTTCCCAAATCTACCTTGCATTGAAACCCAACCTTCCAAGCTTGTAATGTAAACTAAATGAAGCCTAAATGCAAGCTAATGAAACTTGAAATGTTCATCCTACAAAATTGCAAGCTAATGATTTCTTGGCTGAAACAAACCATGCCTAAGGTGCAGTATTTTAATCCTTAATGTGTAGTATTTTAAGCCTTAAGGTGCAATTTTTCAACTTACACAAGTGCTAAAAAAATTACACACAAGTGCACCTACAATGCTTTACACAAATGCCCCTAAAGGTCTTTTTATTGCAACTATTTTTGCTTCTAACAAGTGCTGGAATTTATGGATTTAAATTGACTTAAGACATCAAAATCCAGCCCTTGTTATGCTTGAGTTGGTGTGCTTCATGCTTGTCCAAATTAGCTTTGATGTGGTCTTGAAGTGCTTGGATTCTAGCTCTTGTCATGTGTCCTTTAAAACTCACCTAAAGAAGTGCTTCAAGCTCTCCTTCTAGACCTTTAGCTTGCAATGGACCTTCATCAGCGATGTTACATAGTTTACTCCTTTTTCTCTATAAATTAGACAAACAATCAAAATATAAAATAAAAACTATCCTAGAATGAATTGCAATGAAAAAGAAAAGTTAGAATCACGAGTTGCCTTCCCAGCATGCACTTTATTAATCTCAATAGCTTGATGCATGAGACGACCTCATGGATCACTCCAGTGATTTATTGTTACCACTCGCTCAATTTCTACACCACGGTATATCTTTAGACGTTGTCCATTTATAACTCAACTTTTGTGTGTAGTTGGGTTTTCCACCTCAATAGTTTCATATGGCTTGACCTCCTTTGTGGGGGGCCACTCCATTTTGACTTCAGCTTCCCAGAAAATAGTCTCAGTTAGGAGTTATAAAGTAACACTTGTTGTCCCAGCTTAAACTCTCTCTTCAAGATCTTGTTGTCGTGGTAGGCATGTATTTTCCTTGTATAGCTTAGATGACTCAAAAGCATTGAGTCGCATCTCCTCCAACTCCTATAGGTGCTTCTTCGTCTTGTCACTCGATGCAGTAGAGTCAAAATTTAGAAATTTGAAAGCCCAAAAGGCTTTGTGTTCCAATTCCACTGGGAGGTGGCATTGTTAGATATAGGGGGAGCATGAAGAAGAATCAAGATATACGCTGATGCCTGGATGAGTTTTTAGCTTTTAAACATGCCATTCCATTGAAGGCATTTGTAATTGCTTGATGTATGAGAGAATCATCCTATGATCCATTGCATTGCATAAACATCATTCATTGGCCTGCATTCATGGTTATACAAAAGCACATGGTTTGTAAAAAAGGTTTAAGATTTCATGTTTGCATAAAAGCTAAGTACTCATGGTTTCAAGTTTTTGGAAAACCTATTTTTGACTGTGTTCATCGATTACCACCAATTGGTAATCTATTACTTGAGCCTTGAAGAACACAATAATCAATTACAAGCATTCAGTAATCGATTACTTAGTACAAATACAAAACAAGTCCTACCTGTGTTAATCGATTACCATTAATCCATAATCGATTACTTAGCATGTATTTGAAAAGAGAATCCCTGTAGTAATCAATTACAGGACAAAATAATCAATTACTTTGTTCATACATTTTTCCAAAAAGCTCAAGAACAATTTAATCGATTAAATGATTGATTAATCGATTACTTAAGAGTAAATAATCGATCACATGGACGTATTAATTGATTACATTCAGTTAGAACAGTTTTCTATATAAAGCTATTGGATCTCTTGTTTTTAACACAACACAGATCATTACATTGCGAATTTTCTCTGAGAGTTTTCAAAAGTCTTCTGAAGTGAGAAGAGAGACCATGGGTCACAAAGTTCTTGTTTACAAAATTCTAATGTTCATGCTTCATTGAAAGAAGTTCTCTTGGGCAAGATTTTCAAGAAAATCTTGGAGAGTTTGGTTTGAATCCTATTTTCCTTCAACCTTGATCAAGATTGGTAATCATATGCATTCATATTCTATGGATCATCAGGTTGTTTCTCTCCATTAGTTTCTGAGTGTAATTCGTTTTTAATTTTCTCTGTGTTTCTAACTATTACAAAGGTTTTTAAGGCTTTTTAGAGTCGGTTTCTCTAGAGGGAAGAGAAGAGAAGGGTTTCTCTTTGTCTTAGTCACTAGGAGTCTAATAGGGTTTTAGATTTATGTTCTTTATCTAGGTTTGATAAAGGGTGATTGTTGTAGGCTTGTAAGAACTGAATTTTTTGAGTAATGGAACTCTAATCTAGTGTTGATTAGAAGAAACTGGATGTAGCTTCTCTTTTGAGAGTGAACTAGTATAAGTTCTTGAGTTGATTACTTTCTTTAATCTCTTCTTGCTATCTCTATCTTTGATTCTTGGTGAATTCTTTATTACTCAACAAACGAAGGTTTTAGCAATTGTTTTCTTGAGCTAAGTAGTTTGATTGACTAAAGCATTCTTGGTTTAATTGTGATAAATATCCTATTACTTTGATTTGTAAAGGATTATAAAAGGTCAAGTTTTAACCAATTCACCCCCTCTTGGTTATTGTGTGTGTTCATATTGTTTTCAGGCATGCTTTCCCACACACCATCTAATAGGGTGAGAGTCCTATTAGTGTTTTGTATGTAGTACGGTAGGCCCACATACTATTATCGAGCTTGTTGGACCAGTCCTTCCTTAAAAGAAAACACTACTTTCTCAAAGATGCACTTTATTTCCCTATTGGGAACTTCTATATGCCCATTAGTCAGTGGATAGTAGTAGAGGGAAACCAATTTGTGTAACAAATCATAGTGTTGCAAGACTTTGGTCAATTGAGAATTGGAGAAATGCATTCTCCATCACTTATCAACACTCTAGGCACTCCAAACCTACTGGAGATATTACTTTTGAGAAATTTTAATGTAGTCTTCGCATCATTGGTGGGAGTTTTTATTCGTTCCATACATTTAGAGATGAAGTCCACCGTAATCAAGATGTACATAGACTGCAGTGGAATTTCATGTCTCCTTGATATGTTGCTGGTCCTTTGGTATTTGTCACACCATTAAGCATGCACATGAGGGTCTTTAAATAGAGTTGGCCAATAAAAACTAGTTTGGAGGACCTTAGTAGTAGTTGTCTCTCTATTGAAATGTCCTTCATAAAGGGAATTATGCCAATACCATAATATACTTGTTGTTTCCTCCCTAGTCACCCATCTCCTTAGCAATTTGTCAACTCCAATTTTGAAAAGAAGAAGGTCATCCAAAATATACCTCTTGGCTTCTCTGAAGAACTTCTTCATGTCATATGACTTCAGATTAGCAGGTGGCTTGCTTGTGGCCTTGAAGTTAGCCATGGCAGCAAACCACAAAAACTTATATTTAGATATGCATCAGGCTATTAATCTTTTGTCTGGGAACTCCACAAGAACCTCACTCTCCTTCATAGTAATCTCCTCATCAACTAACCAAGAAAGTTGGTCACGAACAAGGTTCTCAATCGCCTTTTAATCTATGATTTCCGAATTGAACTCTTATAATTAGAGAACCCACCTGCATAGCCTTGATTTGGAATCTACTTTGGTGAGCAAGAATCTGATGATTGAATGATCTGTTAGACTATAATCTTGGACCCATCAAATATGACCTGAATTTCTCCAATGCATACACCACCGCTAACATCTCATTCTCAGTGGTTGCTATAACGACCCGCCACATTGCTACGATATGACTACTCTAATATGCAAAATTTTAATTTTTAAGTAGAAATTCTATTAAATTGATTGTCAAAATGGTGATAAATTTGTTGCGATATACATTCACCAAAAAACTCATAAATACATACATATATATATATATATATATATATATATATATAACCACCATACATCATTCATATGTCAAAATATAATTCATGTTTTACATGTATCCAAACCTAGGATTTACATGCCCAATCACCAAAAACAATTCTTGTAACACCCTGAAAATTTGATAACTGAAAATAAATGTTTTATGTATTTGTTGTGTTATTTGATTGTTTGATAAGCTTGGATTAGTTGATTGGTTGTATAGATTAACCTCGTGAAATTGTTTGGTATGAATGTTAAGTTATGTGAACTTTGTTTAATTTATTTTTGTAATACGAGAGTGATAGTTTGACCCATAACCTATTTCGGTAAAACTATCATTCCAGATTTGTTAACCGTTGGATCGTCGTCAATTATGACAGTAGCTTTCCCACTAAACTCTTAATCTTTTAACCGTTGGGATCTTTAAGAAGACAACTTATGATGTCTTGCTAAGCGCAACATGCGCGCTCAATGTAATTCCCAAATATTTCCTGACATAGAGAAATTACGCTGAGCGGGACATGGCGTGCTAAACAGGACATCTTGTCGCGCTGAGCAGGACATGGTGTGCTAAGCAGGACTGTCAGATTATATATACGTCCAGCAGCACTGAAACACGCATTTTCTCTCTCCTTCTCTCTCTAAACTCACCCAAAAAGCCCTAGAACCTCCCATCCACCACCCATGACCACATCAACAACCACAGGCCGCCGTTGCTTGCCACGAGACCACGACAAGGAGAAGAACCTCGTAATCAGAGTGGAATCTTTGAAACTTCTCTTGAAGTTTTGGTAGAGAATAAAGCCTCCAAATCCTTCTTTCTTGGTTTTCTTGAGGTAATCTTGGTTTCTTTTGTCTTCTTCTAGCTAGTTTAAGCTTCTCTTAGTGTCTCTTGTGTTTTGGGTACCATTGTTGAGAGTTTTACACATCCTTTGAAAAACCCTTTGAAAGTGAGATGTTGTAAAAATCTCCTTTTTAAGAAATAGATGTCATTTATATGATCTTCGTTGAGCCCCGGTCACATTAGTGTGATCAGAATTTCAAAATGATGTCTTTTGGTGAGAACTCCCAAAAAACCATGTAGCCCCTTTTTGATTTGAGTGGGTATTTGACCCAAATGTTAATATTGATCTTACTTAGGGAATCTATGCTAAATTGTCTTCGATTTGGCATATAGAGCTTTGCATTTGGACAAAAACACGCGTATTGAAGGACCTCAAAACAACATCACAAGGCTTTAATGAGAGAACTCCTAGTTAGGTAAGGGGAGTTTATTATGCAGTTATAGTTTTTATACCATAGTTGGGGGCCAGGGAGTCCAACTATGAGGATAACTACCTGTCCCTGCTGTGTGCTAGTTTTTCAAGAAAAACTAAGTTTTTAACTAATGGGATGCAATATATTTATGATTGATATGGGTTTGTTCCGGTGTATGTTGGTTTTCAAGAACAAACGATGTTTCTAACTAATGGGATGCGATGAATTTATTATTGATGTTTTTGATGATAATGTTAAAAATGAGATGATATCGATATTTATGATGATAATGTTGAAAATGAGATGATATCAATGTTTATGATGATAATGTTCAAATGAGATAGTATTTTTTGTTTGTGATGATAATGTTGAAATGAAATAATGACGATGTGGTTAATGATATTCTATTGAGATAATGTTGATGTGGTTGATGATGTTGAAATAAGATGAGTTTGATATGCATGATGGTGATATTGAGATGATGTGATGTTGATGTTGATAATGACATTGATGAGAGGTAATTTTGATGTGAACAATGTCATTGTGTGATGTGGATATACATGGATACCCATGGGATGTGTATGACTGGTTATCCTTGCGAGGAAGGATTTGTTCCTAGGCAGGTCATGCATTGATGGTGTTCATGGTTGTACGACGTGTATGTACATGGGGGTGTATGACTGGTTATCCTTGTAGGGAAGGATTTCTTCCTAGCCAGGTCATGCATTGATGGTGCCCATGTTTCATACTTCATATTGCATAGATAGAAATAGAATGGTGACAGTAGGTACCAGGGGTACTAGGGGGCAATCACTCTATTTGGAACTCCCTGAGACGAGCTACTGCATCATTTTCCTGAGAGAGACTATTTCCATGAGGATGGTACCACATTGCATTCTGAGAGTTGAGTCAGGTGCATGCATCATTCTGAGTATAATTGTATAGAATTGTGGAAAAGTGGATGACTAATTTGTTGCATGTGTGTGTAAGTGATTGATTTTAGGAATGGTTGGAGTTGTTATTATTGTTCTCTTCTAATTAGTGCTATATGGTACTTGTTATTTTTGGTAAGATAAACTCACCCTTACATTTGTTGTACCGTGTGGTTGGTACATGTGATGATCGCGAACTTTCGCTCGTATGAGCAGATGAGCAGCAATAGGTGACCTTGGAGGGAGATCTCCTTTTTGTTGGAGTCGTCAAGCCGACGTGATGACGTTGGAATTATTTTTGGAAAGAGTTGTGTTTTGTTAATCAACTCTTTCATAGTTAGTCCCTTAATTATTTTAGAGGATATGTATATTTTGAAGTGTAAATACATGCAGAATTAAATTAAGTTCTAAACCTGTGAATGATGAGCACTGGTTTAATATATATATATATATATGTATTCAATCATCGTAATTGTATTATCGCGAAAACATTTACTACCATTTTCATAATCAAATTAATGGAGTATTTCATAATAAAAAAATTGAAATTCACACGATTAGAGTTAGTAATATCGTAGCGACAAGGCGGGTCGTTATAACTCTCCCAAAAGAAATTCCAACATCATCACGTCGGCTTGGCGGCTCAAACAAAAAAAGGCCTCCCTCCAAAGACACATATTGTTGCTCATCTGCTCCTACAAACAAAAGTTCGAGATCATCATGGGTATCAACCACACGGTACAAAATGCAAGGGTGAGTTTATTGTAAAAGATCGACGAACATCAGATGACACTGATTTGAAAGAAACTCAATAACAAGTCATCACAATCATTCTCAATAATCTATCATTTAAACATACTCTTAACAAACAAGTCATCAAGTTTTCAACAATTCAAACAAATTATGTGCAGAATTATGCATGCACCCGACTTAACTTTCAAATGCAATGTGGTACCATTCATCAAGAAATAGGCTAAGCCTGTCCTCATGACACTCTAACTTAGGAAAAATTGGCAATAATTATCGAGGCCACCCAATCACAGGCCACTTCCCCCATTGTTAATCAACATGAGTCTCAAGGGAGTTCCAAACCGAGTGATATGCCCCAAGTACTAGCATATTTCCCCATGATAAACCATAGGTACTTATTAACAAAGTTTAAGCTAATTCCACAATATTATGCAGTATGAAACATGGGCTCCAACAATGCACTGACCTTGAATAGTTAAATATTTAAACAATCCCTTCGCTCTCTAGGGACATTTATAATTTTTAAACCAAATCCCCATCCCTCTCCAAGGATATTCAGACGGTTACTGCACCCCTTATGTACATACACAACATGCAGTCACCTCAATGGCATCATCAACATCAACATCTTCTCATCTTGATGTCATTCATAAACATCGACATCATTTCACCTCAATGTCATTAGAACCATCAATATCATCTTATCTCAATGTCATCATCAACTTCATCTCATTTCAATGTCATCATCAACATCAACATCATCTCAATGTCGTCATCAACATCAACATCATCTCATTTCAATGTCATAAACAACATATGCTATCACATTCCGCATACATACATACCTACAAACTCATGCCTGGGATTCACATTCTCCAGGTCTTCAGACAACATAAATCACATATAATGATAATTCGTAATATAATGAGATTTGTATTTTAGGGAAAATTCCAAATTAAAGAAAAGAACTATAGTATACAAGTAACTCTTAAGCCCATTTAAAATTTAATAAAAGAAGTAAATAAAAGAAGTAAATTAAAAGAAGGAAATAAAAGAACAAATATAAAAGTTTAGGTAGAGTCTCCATTGTAATTAAGACTTTTTTCCTAAATTTCCAATCATTACAACAACAAATAAATCACATCCCATTATTTTGAAACACAACTTTTCTTGAAGACCAGCATGTATCAGGGACAAACATACAATCTCATAATTGGGTTCCCATACCCCAATTATAGTGTTAAAAGCTATAAACTAAAAATAAACTACCCTCACCTATCTATATCTCCCTGATAGTTCCTCCTAGTGTCATTCAGATGTTCTTAGGTTCACGTCCATTGATCTAAACACAAAGCTCTATTATCAAATCGAAGACAATTCAATATAGATTTCAAAGACAATATCAATTCTAACATTTTGGGTCAAATACCCATTCAATTTTAAAAGGCCCTAAAATGATGTTTTTCGGGTCGACATCAAAGAGATGTTATTTTGAAATTCCAATCACGCCAATGCGATCAGGTTCAACAAAGGTCACAAAAATGAAATCAATTATGTAAAAATAACTTTTATAATGTCTCATTTTCAAGGATTTTTCAAAGGAAATATAAAAACATCCAATAACGATAACCAAATCACAAGGGAGGAAGAATAAGCTCAAACTAACTAGGAGAAGGCAAAGAAATCATGGTTACCTCAAAGAAACAGCAAAGGGTGGGTTAAGAGCTTCATTCTCTATCAATTCTTCGAGTTGAGTTTTGAGAATTTTGCTTCGATTAAAGTGTTCAACTCCATGAGATAGTTCGACAGTAAACGGTGGTGGCTCATGGTGGTCTCAAATGGTGGAGAAGGAGGTTTATGGATTTTGGGCAAGAGTTTGGGAAGAGAGAAGGATAAAAACATGTTCTTTCACGTGGCTGTCATATTTATATTCCTGCAAAACTCGCTTAGCTAGCTAGTCTCGCTAAGTGATCGAGGTCGTACTCAGTCAAATTAATTCAATTAAATGTAGTACTAGGAAGTGACTCCTAGGTCGTCTCTCAAGGATCAATTGTCTGTGTTAAGGGATTAAACGTGTAATGGGGGTTTAACAGAATTAAGGAGTATATCTAAATTAAAACAGAAATATCAATTAATTGCAGTAATTAAACAAGTTAGGCCTTTGAAC
>PYAF01000220.1:0-15185 GCA_007407185.1 Glycine tomentella | reverse complement strand
TTGATTTCGAAATTAGGATTATCTTTTGGTTTTCTTATCTTAATTAAACATTAGTATAAATATTAAGCCTCTGAACTGAGAAAAGGCATCGAGGAGCAGCCATTAACATATTCTTACATTCCAAAACCCTAGAAATCAAGAATTAAAGCCAGAATTGCAACTGAATTATGAATCCATCAACAGCTTTTGTGTTCTTGAGGCCTATGGCAGGCTAAGCATTTCATTGTGGGAAGGCCATGAACTGATGATTTATCCTCTGTAATTTGACTGGTATTGAAATATATGTTTTGCTTGTTTTAATTCTTTTCTGTTCTGTATTTTATCTTGATTGGAATTGATCACTTCGATTAAGTATTGAGGGGTAGGATTCGCAATGGGAACGTTGGGGTTCTACTTTTTGACCTGTTAAGAATAACATTCATTCTTCACCTAGGAATAGGGATGCGTGAGTGCGGAGCCTATAATATGTTCTTTACATGCTTAAACTAATAGATTTCACTAAGGAATTAGGTTTTCAATTCAGTCTAAAGGGTTAGTTCGCTAAGGAATTAGGGATTAACTGTTATAGAAAAGACTTATTCTCCGAGCAATCACAACAGGAACCCATATGATATATTCTCTAAATGCTTAATTTGACAGGATTCATAAAAGCTTAGGGTTCTTGACCAAATTAAAGGGCTGATTCGCTAGTTATCTAGGTTTCACGAATGAAGAAGATATTTATCATGTGTATACATTAGTTTAACAAACCAGTCAAGTAAAAGAGGAGAAATCATCAGGGATTGTGCCTGCCTACAATTACTCGTCCATTGGTAACCGCTCTAAAACAATCTATTGCACATTTCTTTAACTCTTGTCTTTACATTCAAACAATCAATCAATCAACAACTCTTTCTCTGCGTAATTTTCTATTTTTATTTTCAATCACAATCTTATTATTACTGTGAAAATCACCCCAGTCCCTGTGGAGAACGATACTCTACTTACCTAACTTTATTACTTGTAAACGATCGGTGCACTTGCCGTAATCGCGCAACACCCAGCAGGATATTCATAAATTTATCCACGTGTTATTGAAAACACTACCAAGCGAGTCGGAGACCCAGCATGGAGTGCACGAAACATACCAAGTGTTATTGAAGCACTACCAAGCAAGTTGAAAACCCAGCATGGAGTGCACGAAACATACCACGTGTTATTGAAACACTACCAAGCAAGTCAGAGACCCAGCATGGAGTGCACGAAACACAAGCGCGTACTAAAGAAAATTGGAGCGGAATAAACATAAGTGAATAATTGTCATAGCAATACGTAATCAAACGAATGAAATGAAAATGGAAAGGGATAGAATAGAAGTGGGAGTACATTTAGTAATTAGGGGTGCATTCAGTAAGGACAGGGGTACAAACAGAAGAAATTATTTAATTGCAAAATGGGCCAAGCCCAACAGATTAGAGGTGTATTTATGAATAATAGGGGGTGGGAATAGCATTATGTGTGATGTACCAAGTGGGCCAGGCCCAATATCTAAGGGTGTGCAGTTATGGATATGGGTGTGTGAAAAGCATCATGTGCATTAACCCAAAGTGGGCCAAGCCCAACTTAACAAGGGAGTGCAGTTATGAAATGAATGAGTGCAAATAGCAATATATGTTTTGTTCTAAATGTGGCACACTAGGGAAATGAGTGTTGTTATGAATAGGTGGTTGTAAATAACATTTCATGTTTAATTTGAAAGTGGGTCAGGCCCAACAGAATGGGGTGTGCAATTATCAGAAAAAGTGTCGAAAAAGCATTACGAAATTCGTAACTGTATCGACAGGCCCCAATGCTAAAAAGGATGTACTTATTAAGTGTGGAAGTGCTAAAACTAAATTAATTATTTTTGTTTGTTTGTTTTTTTTTCAGTTGGGCTAGGCCCAAATAAAAAAATCCAAGGGGGTGAAATTATCAAATGAGGGGTGTAAAAAGTAATTTGATTTTTTTTTTTTTAGGTTAGGGTTGGAACCGGGTGAGGACGACCCGGCCCAACCCGCACTTAGCAGCAGTGCATAGTAGCTGCAGCAAAGCTGCACGAAAATTAGGGTTAGGACTTTGTGACCTTTCTAGGTCACCACCAAAGGGGGCCGGCGGCGCAGTGGTCACCGTGGTGAGGCCGGAATGTGGCGGTGGTGCAGTGGTGGTCGTGGTGGTGGCTGACGGCGGTGGCTATAGTGGTGGTAATTGTGGTTTGTGTTGTTGGTGGTATTTTGGGGAAGGTTAAAGGGCTTTAATGAAGAAGTGGTGATGGTTCAAGTTGGTGGTGGTGGGCGTGGTGTGCAGTGGTGGTGGCCGCGGTGGTGCACGGTGGCGGTGGTGGCCGGTGGTGTTGGGACGTGGTGGTGGTAGCCGAAAAAGAATCTTAAAAAAAAACGGAAAAAACTCTATGAAGAAGATAATAAAAACGCAAGGAAAAAGAAAATAATAAGATTACAACAGATCAATAGCCAAATAGAAACAATGGAGATAAGCAGAATTTACTCAAACCAAAAGAAATCACAGGAAACAAAAAAAACGAAAATGCAGAAGGGAAGGGGAGAAGAAGAGAGAAGAAGAGAAAGAAAGAAAAAAAATGGAGAAATGAAGGGTCACCTCAGAGACCCCCTTTGATTCCCTTGACCGGATGACAAATGGCAATCTCCGATTGGCTACTTCTATCTTCTCTGGGATCCGTGCGACTGTGTAAAATTAAAAATTCCTCTTTACTGTTGCCTTTTGTTTTATACGTAGGTTTTTAACCTAATGGGCCCTATGGCCCTTTTCATATTTCCCTTTTGCTCTTTGTTGCCCTGTTTTTCCTTTTTGTTAACTTCTTCTTCTTCTTTTTTTTTTTACTACTTATTATTTTATTTTTTTGTTTTTTTAATTGTTTATTTATTTATGTATTCTTGTTATCCCTTTTTTTTACTACTCTTTATTATTTATTTTTTATTTCCTTTTTCCTTCTTTTTTTTCAATTTTTTTATTAAATAATAATAATAATAATAATAATAATTTTTTTTTGGGTACCAGGACAAAATTAGGGTATGACAGTTGCCCCTCTTTACTTATCTTTTATTGTAAATAAAACTTAAGTAAAGACAAAGACACTAATTTTGTTCGGGTGATCCTTCGACAGATCACAACATGAGAATGAAGAAACTTTAGAAAAAGAAGATCTGTGCATCAATAAAGAACCATGAATACAACGTGACAAAGCATGGAAATGAATCTCGTGAAACAAAATGTAGATGACATTAAGTCTTACGGAACATGAAAGCGGAGGACGCTGAGTCCTATCAAAAGTAAAAGAGGAGGGCACTGAGCCCTATCAAAACAAAAGAGGAGGGCACTAAGCCCTATCAAAGCAAAAGAGGAGGGTACTGAGCCCTATCAAAGCAAAAGAGGAGCGCACTGAGCCCTATCAAAATAAAAGAGGAGGGCACTGAGCCCTATCAAAACAAAAGAGGAGGGCACTGAGCCATATCAAAAAAAAAGAGGAGGGCACTAAGCCCTATCAAAACAAAAGCGGAGGGCACTGAGCCCTTTCAAAACAAAAGAGGAGGGCATTGAGCCCTATCAAAATAAAAGCGGAGGGCACTGAGCCCTATCAAAATAAAAGAGGAGGGCACTGAGCCCTATCAAAACAAAAGAGGATGGCACTGAGCCCTATCAAAACAAAAGAGGAGGGCACTGAGCCTTATCAAAATAAAAGAGGAGGGCACTGAGCCCTATCAAAACAAAAGAGGAGGAACTGAGCCCTATCAAAATAAAAGCAAAGGGCACTGAGCCCTATCAAAATAAAAGAGGAGGGCACTGAGCCCTATCAAAATAAAAGCGGAGGGCACTGAGCCCTATCAAAGCAAAAGCGGAGGGCACTGAGCCCTATCAAAATAAAAGCGGAGGGCACTGAGCCCTATCAAAACAAAAGAGGAGGGCACTGAGCCCTATCAAAACAAAAGAGGAGGGCACTGAGCCCTATCAAAGCAAAAGAGGAGGGCACTGAGCCCTATCAAAACAAAAGCAGAGGAGGGTACTGAGCCCTATGAAATGTAAAATGCTGAGGACGTTGAGTCCAATGAAATGTCAATGACTGAGGACATTGAGTCCTATGAAATGTAAAATGCTGAGGACGTTGAGTCCTATGAAATGTAAATGACTGAGGACATTGAGTCCTTTGAAATGTAAATGACTGAGGACATTGAGTCCCATGAAAATGTAAAAGACTGAGGACATTGAGTCCTATGAAAATGTAAAAGACTGAGGACATTAAGTCCTTTGAAAATGTAAAAGACTGAGGACATTGAGTCCTATGAAATGTAAATGACTGAGGACATTGAGTCCTTTTGAATGTAAATGACTGAGGACATTGAGTCCCATGAAAATGTAAAAGACTGAGGACATTGAGTCCTTTGAAAATGTAAAAGACTGAGGATATTGAGTCCTATGAAATGTAAAAGACTGAGAACATTGAGTCCTTTGAAATGTAAATGACTGAGGACATTGAGTCCTATGAAATGTAAATAACTGAGGACATTGAGTCCTATGAAAATGTAAATGGTTAAGGACATTGAGTCCTATGAAATGTAAAAGACTGAGGACATTGAGTCCTATGAAATGTAAAAGACTGAGGACATTGAGTCCTATGAAATGTAAATGACTGAGGACATTGAGTCCCTTGAAATGTAAATGACTGAGGACATTGAGTCCTGTGAAATGTAAATAACTGAGGACATTGAGTCCTATGAAAATGTAAATGACTGAGGACGTTGAATCCTGTGAAAATTGCCAACAGGTAATGGTATCTGGACGCTCAAACCTGTAAGAAAATGAGAGGTGGACTCTCTGAAATTCCAAATTGGATCTTAAAGTCTAACATGAAGCGTATGAGTTTGGAATGCATTATGATGAATGAAAAGAAAATGTGAGCTTTGCCCTGAAATGCACTGAATATGGACTTTGTGTCCAGAAATGGAATTTGACTGTCTGTGAGTTATGAAAATGAGATATGTCGAACTTCAATATTCTAGTATGAGACTTAAATCGTGCAATGCTCATAACATTCTTTCTCTCTCATACTTAGCTGATCTTTTTGTTTTGTTCTATTTTTTTTTTCTTTTTTGTTTTTGAATAAACATAGATTGACTGTTTTTTTTAAAAGATGTGATGATTCATGCAAACTCATCCTGTCTTTTCAGATCTCTTCGGAGAATCCCCCAGACTGTATGTTTTGTTTGATCTACTTGCTTAACAATTTTGGAAGATGGTAGTGAAGCCATTTGACATTTAATCAATCAATTGAAATACTGATTCTAGAGATCGTCCTCTTTCTCTTAAACTTTGATTGCTCTGCACAGCAAGGAAATATAAGGCTTTGGGATTGACCGCGTGAAACAATGAAGGATGGCAATGGATTGTTACACTTCGGTATATGACAGAGTGAAACTTTCCTGATTTAAGATCATAGAGGGATGCCATGAGTCCATCGATCCCGTTGAAGATTGATGATATGGGCTGATCTCGAAAGGATTTATGCAACAAAGGCTACCCTTTGATTCGAAAGGAACCATCAGAACTCTATGTGAGCGACTGACGTTGAATGAACCTCAATTGCCTTTGGGCATCTTCCACAAGCTCCTTGTTGGCTGAGCTTTCTTCTCAAATGTTCAAGTGCGAACCTTGGTTTTTTCTTTTTCTTTTTTTTTTTTAATAATCACCAGCATGTGCATGTTCCATTCTAGAATCCAAACTAAAAAGTGAAATTAGTCATTCCTTGATCCACATGGGCTTTATTAGGCTTGTAACGTGGCCAGGGGTTAAGAGGGCTATGAAAGAAAGGTCAGAGAGGCTCAAAACTGTTTAAGGGCTACATAGAGTAAGAACCTTGAGCGTTCTGATTCATTTAATCTTTTTGGGTTGGGCTTTACTCCACTTGTCTTATGTATTGACAATCATTGCACTTTTGTGTCTTCCTTGTGAATTTTGGAGAACTTTTGTCTCTTTTTGCTTTGCTCGCCTTTGGCAGATTTGCTTTCTTTAACATCATTTGGGCCCCAACCTAGAGCTTAGTAAACCTCAAGCATATGTTGCTTGCATTGCGCTTTCTGCCAGTTTGGCAGTGGTTCCTACTCTACGTTTTTTTTTATATATAACAACTACTTTTGGCTCGGAGTGGGTAGCAAAGGATAAATTAGTGTTTGGGATGAAGAAACATGGCCGTGTATCATTTCAAATCTTGACTAGAGACTTTTACAGTTTGGATTTTGGGATAATACCTCTGATAAACAAACGCTTGTGATTTGTCTTCTTTATCTTTTTTTTTTATAACTTTTTTACATACCCTAACTTTTACCTAGGCTGCCCTTTCGGGTTTTCAACCTACCGGGTAAGAACTTCTTATTTGCCCCTAGGTTCACTTGGAGCTCGTGCATGATGTCCATGATTGCCCTAGTGTAGGGTTTGGAGGTATCCATTGTTGTTGTCTGTCCTGCCTTTGTAGCAAGAAGAAATGAAAAGAAAGAAAGAAATGAATGAAAAGAAGAAATGAAAGAAGTTGTGTAGGTTCTCAAAAGAAAATTTTCAAGTGTGAGAAATATTTAAAAGATTTTCAATTGATAGATTAAACCAAATGACTCTCACTATTCACAAACTTTTAAGAAGGACAAGATGAGGTCGATGCATGTCTGTATTTATTATCTGATTTGAAACACAGTCAATCAAATGTTTATTCACTTTTACTCATTGCTTACGGCACCCCCATCGAACGTGTAGAGAACGCAAATTTCTGATTAGACAGACTCGGAGATCAATTATGAAGCACAGGTCACATGAGCAAACAAACCAGCGAGATATGTTCATATTCCAGTGAAAGTTGAATAAACATGCACAAATGTAATTGTGAGAGAATAATAGATAGTCGCATCAAATTCATCCATATTATTAACATTGCGATTGTTGTTTACAATAATATCATAAACATGAAAATCCTAATGAGTCTTTGGAAACATTGAACAACAAATATCTAAATCGCTCCCATCATCAGGCATAGTATCTCTTGACGCCGTCAGAATTCACAGGCGAAGGCAACTCTTCACCATCCATGTTTGTGAGTATCAGTGGTCCTCCCGAGAAAACCTTCTTCACCACAAAAGGCCCTTCATAGTTCGGGGCCCACTTCCCTCGAAGATCTTTCTGAATATGTGACACCTTTTTCAACACAAGGTCTCCCTCATTGAATTTACGGGGGCGCACCTTTTTGTGGAAAGCATTCTTCATTCTTCTCTGGTACAACTGCCCATGACTCATAGCAGTCAACCTTCTCCCCTCAATACGATTCAACTGGTCGAAACGTGCTTGAGCCCATTCCGCTTCTTCCAACTCTACTTCTGATAGAACTCTCAAAGAAGGAACCTCTACTTCGAATGGGAGGATAGCTTCCATCCCATATACCAACGAAAATGGGGTTGCCCCAGTAGAAGTACATACAGAAGTTCGATAACCATGCAGAGCAAACGGCAACATCTCATGCCAGTCTTTGTATGTCACTGTCATCTTTTGCATAATCTTCTTGATATTCTTATTGGCAGCCTCAACTGCACCGTTCATCTTGGGCCGATAAGGTGTTGAGTTATGGTGTTGGATCTTGAAATCCTCGTATAAATCCTTCATCATCCTGTTATTCAGGTTGGTGGCATTGTCAGTGATGATTTTGCTCGACAACCCATTTCTGCAAATTATCTCCCTTTTTATGAATCTAACCACAACATTCCTAGTCACACTAGCATATGACGCAGCTTCCACCCACTTAGTGAAGTAATCAATGGCAACCAGGATGAATCGATGCCCATTTGAAGCCTTAGGCTCAATAGCCCCAATCACATCTATGCCCCACATTGAAAATGGCCATGGTGCCGATAACACATCTCATGAATTTCAAAGTTTTTCAAATGGATGTTAAAAGTGCATTTTTGAATGGATACATTAAGGAGGACATATATGTTGAACAACCTCTTGATGTTACTGATTTCAAACATCCAAACTATGTTTATAAACTGAAAAAGACACTTTATGGTTTGAAACAAGCTCCTAGACAATGGTATGAAAGGTTAAGCAAATTTCTGCTTGAACAATCTTTCACAAGGGGCAATGTTGATAAAATCTTATGACAATGATTTCCTATTGGTACAAATTTATGTGGATGATATAATTTTTGGTTCTACTAATCATTTGTTGTGTAAGAATTTTTCTTCAGCTATGCAGAAAGAATTTGAGATGTCAATGATGGGTGAACTAACATTCTTCCTTGGACTTCAAGTAAAGCATTTGAAGAATGGAACCTTTCTCAATCAATCCAAGTATTGTCTTGAAATTATCAAGAAATTTGAGATGGAGAAAAGTAAGGATGCTGCAACTCCCATGGCTACATCAACATATCTTGATTCAGATGAAAGTGGAAAGAAAGTTGATGAGTCTAAGTACAGAGGAATGATTGGATCTTTGCTATACCTAATAGCTAGTAGACCTGATATAATGCTCAGTGTTTGCTTATGTGCAAGATATCAAGCAAATCCCAAAGAGTCTCATCTTACTGCTGTAAAAAGGATCCTCAAATATCTCAAAGCTACACCTAAAGTTGGTCTTTGGTATCCAAAAGGTGCTTCTATCAATATTATTGATTATTCTGATTCTGATTTTGTAGGGTGCAAATTAGATAGAAAAAGCACAAGTGGCACTTGTCATCTTCTAGGAAGTTCATTAATCTCATGGCACTGTAAGAAACAATCTTGTGTTGCATTGTCTATTGCTGAAGCTGAATACATCTCAGCTGGAAGTTGTTGTGCACAAAGCTTGTGACTAAAACAACAAATGCAAGACTATGGAGTAGAACTGAATGAAATTCCTCTGCTATGTGACAATACAAGTGCTATAAACATATCAAAGAATCCAATAATGCATTCAAGGACAAAGCATATTGAGATCAGACATCATTTCCTCAGGAATCAGGTTCAAAAAGGTAACATAAAGGTAGAATTCATTGACACCAATAACTAACTTGCTGATATATTCACAAAACCATTATCAAGGGATAGATTTTATACACTAAGAAACATGCTAGGTATTTTAGACGAAAGTAACATAAACTAGCTTGTTCTATATGTGTTTTGTGTGATGAATCAAAGCCAAAATGTCACAAGTATGTATGATTGTTTAAAACCTTGCATAAAAGCTGCTAAATGCTCTATATCTGTTAAACGTACTGGAATAATCGATTACACCATGGGTTAATTGATTAAAATCATTATGAAAATTGTGCTCATGTAATCGATTACATATATATGGTAATCGATTATTCTTCATATTGCCAGATTTTAACTATTTCTGGAATAATCGATTACACGTCGGGATAATCGATTACATTGATTAAAATTCTCTAAATGATTGCATGCATCACTGGAATAATCGATTACTAAAGACTTCGATTACCTTCATCATTAGAAGTGATAGTCTTCCTAGAATAATCGATTACCACTCGGGATAATCGATTACTCATGCTTTGATGCCTGTATTATTCATAAAAGCTATCAAATAATCGATTACTTTACAATATAATTGATTACTAGTTGTCTTCAACCTCTGACAGTGAATGAAATAATCGATTACTTAAATGAGATAATCGATTACTATGTTATTTTTGTGAATCATTTGCTCTGGAATAATCGATTACATAACGAAATAATCGATTATTCATGTTGTTGAACGTTATCTGACAGGTTTTTATGGGAAAATTAACTGCCCAATCCGTTTTAAAACTGACCCTATGTCATTAAACTGTCACCAACAACTATATTTTTTGAAATTATGGACGTTTGGGAGCCTCATTTGTGCCTATAAATAGTGAGAGTAAATATCAAACAAATTGCACCATTCTCTATCTCTCTCTCTGTATTTTCTGAAATTTCTGAGTCTTGTCTGTGTCCTATTTCATCCTATAACCATGTCTAATCCAACACCAAAGAGATCTAGAACCTCCAAGAGAAAAGCTGGTGAATCCTCCTCTAACCCACCTCCTCCTCAACCAACCAATAGGCTTGACTTGTGGTTCTCCACTGAGTCTGACAAAATAAACTACCTCCAGTTCAATGCAACCAAGCCTGTTACCTCTTCCAAATATGTAGATTTAGACTGGTTCATTAGGGAGGGATTCCAATTTCCTGCCTTCTTTGAAGCCCAAGGGCTGAGAAGGTTCTTAGAAATGAAGGGTACTTTTTACCCTAATTTAGTGAAAGTCTTTTACACTTGCTTGAAAGGTTCAATGCAAGGGGACATGAAGTCCAAAGTAAAAGGGGTTGAAATGAGAATTACTCCAGACATCTGGGAATCTGTGGCTGGGGTAGCATGTGAGGGTGTTAGAAGGTTTGATGAAGACCCTGAGGGTTATAGCAAAATGGATACTTATAGAGAGATGCTTCATGATCCTCATATGAGGCTAAGGACTAGGCTGGGTACAGGTCCTATGACAGCTGAGGATAGACTCCTCCATTATATCATTACATACATCATCACTCCTAAGGCCACAAATCATGCCCAAGCAACTGATGAAGACCTCCAATTGGTCTATGGGCTGAAGAACAATATACCCATGAATTGGGTGCTTATATTTGAGGAAATCATGCTCAAATCCAAAAGACTAGTGAACTACCCATTCCCATATCCTATTTTTGTCTCTAGGCTGATTGATCACTTCAACATTGATGTTGAGAATGAAGTGGTTGACAACACAAACTCCTCCAATAGCCAAATAAAGGAGAAACATTTTATTAAGATGGGGATGAGGAAAACACCCAATGGATGGGTGATGGCTAATCAACAGGCAGCTGCTACTGAAGGGGAAGAGATTGCTGCAGATTCTGAAGAAGAAGAGCAACCACAGCATCCTCAGCCTGCCTATTTTGACTTTGAATCATTGATGATTCAAAAGATGGACAACATGCTCAAGCTTCAAGAGGACTTCAAAGCTGAGACCCATGAAGCTTTGGAAGAAATTAAGGAAAGACTTGATTCAATTGAGGCCAACATGAATGACACTGCCTCAGTTGAATTTTAGGATTGTTTAGATTTCTTTGTGTTTACTTGTATTTTTTTAAGTTTGTTTTTTTTAAATTCCTGATGTACTACCCCTTACATAATTAATATGAATAGTATTTGCATTTCCAGTTCATTATCCACTGTGCATGAATTGTTTTTGAGTTTTAACAAGCCAAATAGTGGGAGAATTGATTAAGGGGGAGTGATTTGAAAAGCACTCTGTTTGCCCCTATTTTTTGGTTCAGTTTTTTGTTAAAAACTTGAAATGAATGATTGCTGGAATTTAGGGGGAGTAATTGTATAAAATGGAAACTAATAAGTTTGTATAATGCTTAATTGAATGTTTCATGAATCACAAATGCTTTAACACTTGTATCTTGGCAAAGGCAATTGAAAACTTACAGGTTTTAAAAGCTTGAAGTTCATCTACTGAATTCTCAATTAATCTCCAAGTCCCGGTGCTTAATCAACTTGAAGATTTGGCATGTTTAAAGCCAAAAAGGGGGAGATTGTTGATTCAAGAGGAGTCATGAGAAGTTGGACAAGGAATCAAGCTTTGGAGTTTTGTGCTTTCAACATGCCTCATTTCAAAAGTGTCATAGAAGCTTGAAGATCAATTTGATTCTTGTAAAAGGAAAGAAGTGGTATCTGATAATCCAATGTGCATATCATGCATATCATTCATTTAGGATTGTTAGATTGAAGGCTAATACAAAAGCATTTAATAAATAAGGCTGATTAAAATCAAGTTTTTGGAAAAATGAAGTTTTCCTGTTTTAATCGATTACAGATATGTTGGCATCGATTATTTTGTTCTTCGTGCCTTCTGGAAAACAAATCAGGATCATTGTAATCGATTACATATCGGATTAATCGATTACCTAGGCTAAAAAATGAAATAATAATCTCTCTGTCTTAATCGATTACAGAAGCTTGTAATCGATTACATATCATGCCTATGGGTTACATGTTTTGCTAATTTAATCGATTACCAAAAACAGTAATCGATTACTCAGTGTATTTGGAAAATTATGAGTACCTGTCTTAATCGATTACGTGACGGGATAATCGATTATTATGTTCATAGCTCAAACCCAGAACATTTCAGAAACACTTTAATCGATTACTTTCTTGAAATAATCGATTACATATGCTAAATATTCGATTACAGGAGCATGTTTAATCGATTATTTTCAATTAGAAAGCTGTTATAAATAGAACCCATTGCTCTGTGATTTGTAGAGTTAAACAATTCGTATTCTGAGCAATCACAAACATTCATGAGCTTTCATTAGTGAGTTTTCTAAGTTCAAAAACATCTAGGCTTCACCAAAATTCATATGGGTTTTTGATTTGATGAGTGAAGCATCATTAAGTCTCAAGGAGTAAGGAAAGGGATACTTTGAATTTGTCATTCTTTCTTTCAACCTGGTAAATCATACATATGCATCTTGTTCATTGGATTATCAGGTGAATTCGTTCCTTATTCTTTGTGGTTGTAAATCTGTTATTTGATTTCTGTAAAGATTGGCTTATTGTAAATGGGTTTTTTGCATGATAACTAGAGATAATGTTTCTCTAGGGGTTGTTGAGTAGTGTTCTCAGTGAGGTTGGTCTCTAAGGATCTAATAGTGTTTTAGATCTCTGAACTTTATCTAGGGTTGATAAAGAGAGGCTTGTAATATCTTGTAAGAATATTAATTTGCAATAGTGGAACTCCATTCTAGTGTTGAGTGGAAGAACTGGATGTAGCTTCATAGTGTTTGAAGTGAACCAGTATAAAAGTTGTGGCTGATCTTTATTCTATTCTCTTCATCTCCTTATTGCTTTAGTTTGTGAATCAAATTATTTGCACAGAAAGATTTCAATTTTCTATTGATTTTCTTGACAGAGGAATTTGATTGAATATAAGATTCTTGGTTTCAAAACAATTTTCAAAGTGATAAAGATCCTGTGGAAACTCTGATTATAAAATTTTTAAATACCAAGGTTCAACCAATTCACCCCCCTCTTGGTTGTATTGAAGTATTCCTATCATTTTCAATTGGCATCAAGAGCTGGTTCTTGAAAGTTACTCAAGATCATTTTTTCTTTTCAAAAAGAAATATAAATACTTCACAAATAACCTTTAAGGATGGTGTCTCTTTAAACAGACCTCCTATGTTGGGAGGGGAACATTTCAGTTTTTGGAAAAATAGAATGAAAATCTTTATTCAATCAAACGACCCAGGAGCATGGAATGCAATAGTGAAGGGTCCTTTTATTCCAAAGAAAACTGTCGCAGATGAATTGATTCCCAAAGAATGGGATGAGATGACTGTGGCTGAACAAAGGGCTGCACAATATGATTTTAAAGTAAAAAATATGATCACCTCTACACTTTCCTCTGGTGAATTTTTCAGGACTGTAAGATGCAACAGTGTAAAAGAAATGTGGGAGATGCTTGAAATTACTCATGAAGGAACTGAGAAAGTTAGAAGATCAAGGAAGCATGCTTTGATCCATGAGTATGAAATGTTCAAGATGAATACTAATGAAAGCATTTCTCAGCTGCAGACCAGATTTACTCATATTGTAAATCATCTTTTGGGTCTTGGAAAGGTCTTTGACACTGAAGAATTGAACATCAAAATATTGAAGTGTTTGACAAGACCTTGGCAACCAAAGGTTACAGTAATCAAGGAGTCCAAGGATCTATCAAAGATCCCTATGGCTGCATTGTTTGGTAAGCTTCTTGAATATGAACTTGAAATGTCTCAATTAACATCTTGTGAAGATGCAGAGAAGAAAACAAGAAGCATTACCTTGAAAGCTGCAACTTTAAAAGCTGAAAAAGAAGAGGATACAAGTGAAGAGGATGATGAAGATAATGTGAACTTGGTGGTCAGAAAGTTCAGCAAATTTCTGAAGAAGAACAAGAACAAAAAGTTCAACAAATGTAGCAAAAACAGCAACAGCAACAACAACCTCAACAAGAAGATTGACAACAATTTCACATGCTTTGAATGTGGCAAGCCAGGCCATATCAAGTTTGAGTGCTCAATCTACTTGAGGAAACAACAAGGAGAGGGCAAGATAAAAAAGGAAGGGAAAGCTAAAAGAGCATACATAGCTTGGGAAGATAATGAGTCAACAACTTCAGATTCTTCCACAGAAAATTAAGAAGCTAACATGTGTCTCGCTTCCACCATCAATAAAGATGATGATGATTTGCTAAGTGATGAAGATGAGGTAAATTCTGAACTTGATCAAGCTATTCATGCTTTTCAAGAAATGCATGAGGAAGCCCAAAAACTTGCAAAATCCAATAATAGGCTCAGAGGAAATCTTAGATGGCATATTGAAAAAATTACTGAATTGCAAAATGAGATTTGCAACTTGAAAGAAGAAAATGAAAAACTTGTTTCAAGTAACAAATTGAATGGATGTGTGTGTGCTTCTTCCTTTAGCAATGTTGATAAGTATAAACTACTTCAAAAGGATTTTGATGAGTATAAACAAAGTCAAGGTGAAAAACATATGTTGCTTTTAGCCGAAAATAGTGATTTAATTGATCTCTTGAGAAAGTTTTACAAGGGAAAATGCAACTTGGCTGAAATGTTAAGTGTGCAAAGATATGCTGGAGATACTTCTGGTTTGGGGTATAAATATGGTTCAAAATCAATTGGTAAATGTTAGGATTTTTACCACGGCAAGCGTACCGTTCTATCGTTGTAAGTTTCGAATTTATAAGATCGTCTCCACAGGGACTTGAGCTTACTTAGTTAATCCAAATAGAATTAAACAGTTCAATAGTTAGGTACAAGTAGGTCGAACGGATTTTCATTAGGTGATGCAAGTAAAGTAAAATAACTAAACTTAAATGAAAATATTTATGAGAAAGTGGGTGATGAGTCACTATTTGTCACTATTTACTCATCTTTCTGTGCTCATTTTAATCCCTAACTTGTGCTTAATTGTTTATATTTTGCATTGTTTCGCATTTAGGATTTAATTGGACCGATAATTCAGATTTTAATTTATTTGGATTTTCTAAGTTTAATTATTCCTATTTTTATTTTCAGAGCAGTTTAATAATTGAA
>PYAF01000219.1:356734-418954 GCA_007407185.1 Glycine tomentella | reverse complement strand
ATGTAATACCGGACTGTATGGTATGTATGTGTGAACGTTATGGACTACATACGTTAAATAACACGCAAATCTCTTATTATTTCTAAACTCATTTCTTATCGTGGAAATTTCATTTGAACCTTCATTTCTGAACTCGTTTTTAAAATTAACAAAGATGCGTTGGAACTTTCATTCTTTCTGTTTTTTTGAAAAAAAAAAAATCTGTAGCAAATAAAATAAATACGTAATGGAAAGAGAAGTAGAAGTGGTCGTTTCAGCATGCACTTTAAGGATTTCGTTAGTGATGGCAGGTTGATGTCTCCCCTTTTTCCTCGCGAAGATTCAGTGACTCAAGTGGATGAAGATCAAATTCGCAAAGAGGAAGAGGTGATCCCTGTCAAGCACGCTGATGAACAAGCTCAATCCCGGGCAACTTGAGTATTGAAAGGTCGAGATGCTGGTTTTAACTTGTAATTATTTTCCTTTCTTTTGGGGCCTTTGAGCCCCTTTTGAATTTGTATCGAATATTGCTGGGTTTGTTCCCAGTTTCGTTTTGATTAACATTTTGCTTAACGTTTTGCTTATCTTTTCCTTGCTTACTGTGTGGAATCAACCCTTCTTAGAGTTCTGATCACATGCATGAATCTATACTACGCCGAATTCTATTAAATGATTTGGCCAAAATAAAAAATATTTTTCACAATCTGCATAAATATCCATCTGGTTTCAATGACCAGGCACTTTATTGTTCAAAGATTCATTTCGTTTTATCTTTGCAAGGTGTTTCGGGTTATCATACTTGAACTTAATCCCAACAAAGATTAATTTGCTACATGTAGAAGTTTGATTTTTTAACCAAATATTCCTATATCTCAACCTGATCAAGGTTTAAATAACATATTTCTCTTTTGCCAAGATAATAATTTTGATGCATCATGCAGCGAAAGTTTTTACTATGTCTGCACATCTTTTCACAACCCGGCCATATTGACCGGTTTCCTTTATTACGATTTTGTATATGCAAAATCATAATAAAGACAAAAATGCTTCATTTATTTGCAAAGTTGCCATAAAATGGCTCATATATTGACCGGTTTCCTTTATTACGATTTTGTATATGCAAAATCATAATAAAGACAAAAATGCTTCATTTATTTGCAAAGTTGCCATAAAACGGCTCATGATCCTAATAAGGGAGAAACAACATTGTTGTCAAATTACAACTTATTAATCCTAACAAAGGACAAATAGGGACTTGGGATGAAACTTTGGAACCGGATATAACTGTAATACACTTTTAGTTTATCCGTATTCCAGGTTCCTTTAATTGACCTCCCATCCAGGATTTCCAACATGTAAGTTCCCTTGTCGAGTTTCTCTATAACCTGGTAAGGTCCTTTCCAGTTGGCTGCTAGCTTTCCATATTTGGCATTTTTGTTTCCAATATCCGCTCGTCGAAGCACTAGATCACCCTTGTCAAAGGTCTGAGGCTTCACTTTCTTGTTATACTTGGCAGTTGCAAGCGGTTTTGCTGCCAAGTCCAACTCTATAGCCAGAGCTTCATTGTTCTTTTCTTCTTCTTCCTGAAGAACATTCTTTCTCCTCCAAGATGGCTGATCAATCTCAACTAGAATCATTGCCTCACAACCGTATGTCAATCTAAACGGGGTTTCTTTGGTGGATGTCTGAGCGGTGGTCCTGTACCTCCACAGAACGTAATATAGTTACTCAACCCAGCTGGAACCGGCATCTTGCATATGCTTCCTCAACCCGTCTACGATCACTTTATTTGCAGCCTCAGCTTGTCCGTTTGACTGTGGGTGTTCCATAGAAGCGAAATGGTGCTTGATCTGAAATCCAACCATCATCTCTTAGAACCTCTTATCAATAAATTGAGTTCCATTATTTGTCACAATCTCTCCAGGGATGCCAAATCTGGAGATGATGTTTCTTTTGAAAAACCTTTGCACCCGGGCTGAAGTTATGGTGGTGATAGGTTTCGCTTCTATTCACTTGGTGAAATAATCAACTGCAACTATCAACCACTTTAACTGTCCTTCCGCTGTCTTAAATGGCCCCAACAAATCCATTTCCCACTTAAAAAAGGGGCCATGGAGCCGAGATAGACATTAATTCAGTAGGCGGGGACCATATTATCTTAGCATGCTTTTGGCAACTTTCACATTTTCTGACATGACTCTTTGAGTCAGCTTCCATAGTTGGCCAATATTAACTTGTCTGGAGGGCTTTCCTTGCTAATGCTTTGGCCCCCATGTGTTGGTCATTTATTCCTTCGTGTATTTCGGTCAGCACATTCTCTACCCTATCCGGGTTCAGACAAACCATCATCGGGTAACCCTTTACGATACAATTTGTCCTCCACAATTGTATACATAACAGAGTCGCGCACCAATTTCTTGGCTTCTAGAGCATCATCTGGCAAGATTCCTTTTTCAAGGTAATCAATCATCGGCCTTTTCCAGTCTCCAATAGTCGAAATTATCATTACATAACTCGGTTCGGAGACTACCTGCTGGATCACAGTCCTATGATTTGCCGAACTCTTGGTGCTTGCTAGTTTGGATAAGATATCGGCCCTAGAGTTTTCCCCTTTGGGAATGTGATTAACAGTAATTTCATCAAATTTGCCAATGAGAGTCCTTTCACCTGATACCGCCCCTCTATCTGGGTTGTGATGAGCTAGGAATCAGTATGCACCTTTACCTTTTTAGCTCCTTATTCGTTTGCCTGTGCCAAATCGACTATCAGTGCTTCATACTCAGCTTGGTTGTTTGATGTTGGGAAGTTTAACTGGAGTGATTGCTTAACGGCTATTCCCTCCGGGTTTTCAACTATTACACTGGCTCCACTTCCTTTGACATTCGACGATCCGTCAACATATACCTTCCAAACATTAGTGTCATCCCCTGTTCCTCCATCAGACAGGGCTAGCTCCATGACAAAGTCAGCCAGCCATGAGATTTTATAGCGTGTTGGTCTTCATACTTCACATCAAATTCGGACAATCCTATTGCCCAGTTGATCATTCTTCCAGCCAAATTCGATTTATGGATTACTTGTCGAATTGGCTGATTGGTTCTGACAATGATTGTGTGGCCCTGGAAATACGGGCGAAGCCTCCTTGCTGTCACCAACAATGCAAAAGGTACCTTATCTAGCCTTTGGTCCTTTAACTCAGAATTTTGAAGGGTCCTACTTACAAAATAAATTGACACTTGGACGTTCTTCGTCTCTCTCACTAATACTGCATTGACCACTTTATCTCCCACGGACAAGTATAATATCAAAACTTCTCCTGGTTCTGGCTTCGACAGTATGGGTGGAGAAGCTAAATATTTTTTTTATTTCCTTAAACGTAACTTCGCATACCGGGTTCCAGCCTCATGTAGCCTCCTTTTTGAGTAGCTTGAAGAAAAAAAGTGTTTTCTTTACCGATTTTGGGAAAAATCGGGATAAAGTCGCCAGCCTTCCCGTCAGTTGTTGTACCTCTTTTTAATTTGTTGGAGGCTTCATGTCCAACACGGCTTTACACTTGTCCGGATTGGCTTCTATTCCTCTGTGGGTAAACATGAATCCCAAAATTTTTTCGGCTGGAACACCAAATGCACACTTGACCAGGTTTAATTAAATCTTGTATTCCCTTAACTTGCTGAACGTTTCTTCTAGGTCCTGTATGTGATCATTAGGATTGGTGTGTGGCCCTGAGTTTTTCAACCCAAAAGGCATAACATTATAGCAGTAATTCACTTTTTTGCCTATAAATTCCGTTTTATCCTGGTCTTTCGGGTACATTGCTATTTGATTATACCCGGAATAAGCATCCATAAAGAACAATAACTGGAAACCGAACGAGTTATCCACTAGCTTATCAATGTTGGGCATTGGGTAGGAGTCTTTAGGGAATACTTTATTCAAATCAGTGTAATCTGTTCATACCCTCTATTTGCCATTGGGCTTCTTGACCATCACCACGTTAGACAACCACGTAGTATATTGATTTCTCGTATGAACCCGGCGTCCAGCAGCTCTTTAACATGTTCCTCTAGTGCATGTTTCCTTTCTGGACCGAGTTTCCTCTTCTTTTGTGCCACGCGCTTTGATCCGGGGTACATTGACAACTTGTGGCAACATAAATTGTGGTCTATCCCTGGTATCTCCGAAGCCTTCCATGCGAAAACATCTTGATTTCTTTCCAACACTCCACCAACTTCTCTTTTATTATCTGGTTGACTGCCTTACCAACCTTGGTGATTTGCCAGGGTTGATCTCCTATTCTCAAGTCTTCTAATTCTCCTGTTGGCTCTGGTCTCAACTCCTCGGCATCTTTTCTCATGTCAAGTTCCACCATGTTAACTGGTTTTCCCAACTTATGTTCTTCAACTTTCCTTCCGTTTCGATCTCCTTGACGGATCCGGGGTGGCGAGGATGGACCACCCCGCTATCCTTGACCACGTTCTAGTAACATTGTCAGGATTCTTTCTGATCCCTGTAAATTGTAACCACTTTGTCTTTGCTTCCCATCATTTTTATCTTCTGATACTTAGCAGAGACCAGCATATCCTACTTATGGATAGTTGGCCTCCCTAATATAACATTATACGGCGAGGGAAAGTCGGCTACAATAAACTTGACTTGTTCTAACTTAAATTCCTCCTTGGTGCCCAGCGTCATCCCGAGGTCAATGTAACCTTTGGAGGTAGTGTTTTCCCCATTGAACGCTATTAACATTGTTTTGCATGGCTTCAAGTCAACTTCATCAAGATTCATTTTCTTAAATGCGCTCCACAGAATTATATCCGTGCAGCTGCCATTATCTACAAATATCCTTTTAACCCGGCAATTAACCAGGGTTCTGGTAATTACCAAGTCATCTTCATGACCCGGCACCACGTCTCTCATATCCTTCTCCGTGAAGTAGAGTAGAGGGGGCTCTGCCTTGTTAGTTTTTTCTTTGAACTTAGGTTGTTCTCTCACTGAAAGAACCTCTTTCAGATACTTCCTTCTTTGGCTGGCAGTGTCTCCTCCTCCTCCCAAAGTTCCACAGATGACATTACAATCGAACTCGGGTTCTAGAAATTCATCTCTATCATCATTTTGCTTTTTTCTTTTTTCTTCTTTATCTTTCTCGGGTGCCCAGGCTTCGTTCTGACCCCGGCCTTTGCGTTTGTTCTTGTGACCCTGGGTCTTTATGACATATTGCCTTAGTTTGCCATGTCTAACAAACTTCTCAATCGCATCCCTTAAATCCCAGCATTGGTCAGTGGTATGCCCTAATCCGTTTTGGAATTCACAAAACTGGGACTGATCTACCCCTGCCTTATTATATAATGGACGAGGTCGCTCTACCTTTTTCATCTCAATTGAGGATACTTCTCGCCAGATTTGTGACCGGGATACGTTTAATGAGGCGTACTTTTCATATTTGGCCTCATACTTTCCTGGCCTGAACTTGGTATCTGTGTTTCTTCCTTGGTTGTGACCCCTTTGCTGCTCCATGCCCCTTGGAGGTGGGCTTCTTCTTCTGGGACTTCTTTTTTCCTTCTCTTTGTCCACTGCATTGGCAATATCCATTTGTTCTAGCTCTAGGTACTTTTTTGATTGAGCCCTAAACTCCATCAGAAATTTCATTAGATCTTTGTAGACTGACTTTGCCAGTCGGGATGACCCATTCAATCTGACGGCGATGAGATGCATATGCATTTTTTCTTCCAACCCTTGCACGTGCAAGGCAGCTCCTTTGAAACGGTCCAGGTAACTCTGGAGCGTCTCACCAGGTTGTTGTCTTATCTTCCCAAGTGCGAATGCGAACTTGGGTTGTTTCTTACTAGTTGCAAAGTTCAACAGAAACTTCTATCCAAAATCTTCAAAATTAGGGATTGACCGCGGTAGCAGTGTATGAAACCACATTTGCTCAACCCTAATAAAGTTGTAACAAAAATTCGGGAAATAATGGGCTCATCAATTCCCCTCACACACATCTGCATGTCAAACTCATCGATATGCACTTGTGGATCCGGGCTTCAATCATATTTTAACAAGAAAGCTCCATCAAAGTCTTCCAGGTACGGAATATTGACAATTTCATCAGTGAAGAGGTTGTTGTTATGCTGTCCCTACTGTATTTCCTCTTGTAAACTCCCTCGTCCATTCTTGGTCGAGGTGCAGCTTCTCTAACGGGGTCCACTGCATCTCGGTCTTCCTCCGCATTCAGGTTTTGAACCACCACTACATGCTCCTGAACATCAGGTATCACAACTCGAACTTGGGCTATCTGATTTGCTTTTGCAGTGGCATTTTGGGTGGAGCTGCTGCTTGCACGCAAGTCGCGTTTCCAATGTCGATATGGACCGGGTTTGCATCTCTTGATTTGGCTGAACCTCCAACATTCGCTCAATATGAAGCCCCAATCTTCATCAAATTAACTGGTCCTCCTAAATCAGCCCGGATCATAATTTTGTTGCCTCTTTGGTTTACATGCCAACTTACTGGAAGAACTCAGACTTAACTGACATTTTGGATCACACCGTTCCTGGCTGTGTCCTGACTTTGATGTCCTTGGTTCTCATAATGAGTCGGGTTCTCCATGCTCCTGAAGCGCTGCTCTATAAGCTGCATACGTTGTTCTTCTTCACGCCTAAATGTGGCATTACGCTCCTCCATCTGGAACTCTAAGTTTTTGATATCTTCCTGCCTTTGCAGGGCATACCTCTTTTCCATCTCATCCATCCGGGCCAGAATTGAAATGAGAACGTTGCTCATGAGACGCTCGTTAGGCTTTGGATTATGAGGTACTGCCAAAACCAGGTTAATTTGTTGACCTTGAACCATTTGAGTTTGGTCCAAGCGGTGAGCATCTATTTGATCAGGTGGGATTGCCCGTGTCGCCGGAGTAGGAGTGGAGGCTGTGTCTGAAACCTCTTCACTCACATGGATAGCATCATAGTCCATCGGTTGGGGTAGTGTCGTGTTTTGATCTGGAGGGGGTAGTGGGTTCACCTCTTCCAAAACAGGATTTGAAGGTAAATCCCCCCTTACACCCGCTTCAGAGTGTGGGTGTGCAGTCTGATTGTTACTTCTCGTGTTTATCATCGTGAACGTAGGATTTGAAATTTAACGTTCCCCACAGACGACGCCAATTGTTTTGTCCTTGAAGACAGGAATGTCTAGCTGGATAGCTAGTAGGTTAATCTTGGATCAAAGACTATTTCCAAGGTATCTATGGAAGAAATACCCCTGAATTAAGTATATCACTGTGCACTTTGATACCGATACGACGTTTAGCCAATGAGGGTTATGTGTGTACACAGTGATAGCATACAATAGAAACGAGACAGAATGCCTATACCTGTGAGCGTACCTCTTATTTATAAGGGTGTTACCTCTAGGTTAGTTGCTGTCACATCTTGATTGAATAAGCTAGAATCTCTGATTGTTGGGATTAGAATACCTGTTTGTTGGGATATCCTTCGATGGCTATTATGTGCGTCGTTAGGATCTCCCCAATTATTGTTGAGATTATGAGCTAATGGACCCTTAATGGGCCTCACGGTACAGGGACACCTTATTAGACCCATATGATGGGTCCGTAACACATATTGATAAAATGGAACCAAATGGTAAGATTTCTTTTGAGACTATGGAGCAGTGTTGTGGCTCATAGCAATGCGTGTGGTGGTGCTGGTGGTGGGTAGTTGGGGGTGCGATGGTGTGTTTGATAGGTTTTGTGTGTGGCTACGAGAAGCCGATAGGGTGAAGTTGTGACACACGATGCACATATAGGATGTGCAGGGGGCACATGCAGTGGAGGGAGGTGGTGGTGGTTTCATGCGCAAATATGGGTGGTATGAAGATGATTGTGGTGTGCGATTAACGGTGTCGTGGTTGGGTGGTGCGTGTGAATCTAGGATAGGAGGTAATGGTGCAATAGGTAAGGAAGAGGATGTCAATGGTGGTGCTCACACGGAGACCGATTGGGTAAAGAGGTGACGGCGCGATGTGGTGATGATGTTGTTGTGTTTGGTCGCGTGGGTACAAGTGTGATGATGGCTTGGTGAAGGTTCAGAGAGGAGGTGGTGGCTGGTGGGAGAGAGAAAGAAGATGGATAAAAATAAGATATTAGAAAATATGGAGGGGTACCAAGAAAAAAGGGATGCATTGAGTAATTGCCTCTAATCTAATTCATATTTACCTCTAAATTTCCGGAAAATAAAGAACAAGCCTGATAAAGGTTCGAGGCCCAACGAAATACAAGAATAGGACTCACACACATGTCCAACAGCAAACCCCAAGCTATATAGTCAACACAACTTTTTTTAGAATAAGAGTTAAATCTTTTATGAATATTTTTTTACTGGATTATTAATGAAAATTTTTAATCAGGTGAGAAATATGAAAATTACTAGCAGAGAAAAAAAAATCTCTTATAGTGAAACTGAAACTTTGCAAGATCAAGTTTTTCTTTAGTAAAAAAAAAAAAAAATACACGTGCCACCGGAATGGAAATATTAGGTTAGCAGGAAATTAATTTTAGTTCATAGAAAGGATGAAGATATTTCAGATTTTCATATGCTGGACAAGACGATTCTAAAGGGGGACCACTGCCTCAAATGGTCCACCGGTGAACCATGTAAATAATATAAAAAAAGTTTTTTGAAAAGCTGAGAATAAATAAAAAGATTTGACTAAATTGATTGAATAAGATATATTAATTCCTACTAATAAAAAAATTGAAGATTAGTTTATTATAATGTGTTAAGTGTTTGTTTTACCACTGAATCTCTTTTTTTTTTAAGGAAAAAACTTTTGGACTGGGCTTAGGTTAGCCCAATAAAATTCTTTTACGTTTTTCTTTTCTTTGGGTGTTTTACTTTTTTCCTTTAGTTCTTTTCTCTTTCCGTTCTTATTTTTTCTTTTATTTTTCTTTTTTACATTTTTTCCTTTATTTTGTTTTTATTTTTGAGTTTTTTTACATCATTTTTATTTTTTTATATTTTTCATTCTTTCTATTTCTACTTCTTTTTACTATCATTTATATGTTATCCACAAAGATTTATTAAATATTTTCTTAAACATACAAAATTACAAATATAATAACCAATTCCATATGCCACTCAGAATCTCTATGAAATTTATAATTAAAAATTCGTATGTGTTAACATATTTTTCTTACAAAAAATTCTATTAAGAATCTACTAAAGTTCATAAGTTATATTGCTTACTAAATTATATGTTTAAGACAATAATAGTCAATAATCATTCAAGAGTAGTTTTCTTTCAGACAATTGAAAAATATAATATAAAATATGTCATGACAAATACGCAAAAAAGAAAACTCAAAAAGTAAATTATGACCAACCTTTAATATCTCTTGATTTCTACTTTATTTTCTTAAGGTTTACATAGCGCATGAGTGTGAATCCATACATTTTAGGCTGAAAAGCACATTTGAACCTCACATCAATATCAATATATTATACATTTTTTACTTCTAAGTTAATATTGGAAAGTTGCTATTTATACGTATTTGTCTCATTCTCCTTTTAACACATGATATTTTCTTGTGTAATTTTTTCATTTATACTCGTCATTGTTAATTGTCAAATTTTAAAAATAAAAAGATTTGACGGTTTTTAAAGTTGACAGTTTACAATTGTTAATTGTTAAATTTTGAAAATAAAATGGACTAGCAACCAACGATTTTTTAATTATTTACTGTTATGTATTATAGATTATAGATAAATAAATTATTATAGAATATATAAAATAAAATGGACTAACAATCCACTGTTTTTAAAATTGATGCTTTTTAATTGTTAATTGTTATAAATTATAGATAATTATTAATTGTTAAATTTTGAAAATAAAAAAGATTTGAGAGTTTTTAAAATTGACTTTCTTTTAGTTGTTAATTGTTATAGATAGACTATAGATAAATAGATACCCGACAAGAGACTAACAACCCACAATTTTGATTAATGATAAATGGTTTCAAATATATTTATCTAACACCTTTTGGATAACTATAATTTTAAAAATTATCTAATATGAGTGATTGGAAGTTCAAGGACCTTTGTGTCTTTAAATAAAAATTATCTTGCTTACTAACATATGGCTTAATTAATTTATTGAATATACTATTTTATCTGGATAAACATTTTCTTATGAAATGAAGTAGAGAAAGTTATGAAAATATGTCTTATGCATGATTCATTGTAAAATTATACATTATCTTACAAATTTAAGCAAGAAACTTTTATAATAAGTATTTAAATTTTTTTGACATTTAAAAAGTATTTTTTATTACTATTACAATATTATATTTTTTAACCTAATAAAAAACTAATTTTAAAATCAAAACTGTTGGGATGAACATATTTTATTAAATCAAGTAGAAATAATTTATACTTAACTCATGAGAAAGGTCAACTTACGAAAACTACACTAACAATAAAACTATGAAGAGATTTTTAATTTTGTATACATATATTTAAAAAATAAAAATTATTTATATTTTATCAAATTATACACAAAAATGACCAAAACAATACCCCATACATGACACAAGTATATAAATTAGTACTTATAACATTTCAAGAAATGAATATTATAACTAATTATAGGATTTTTTTAATTTTTCATTTAAATCTTTTTATCAAATTATTTTACATTTTATTTATATTCATTTCTTAATTATTTACTTTTCCTTATATTTTCCACATTAAGAAATTATTAAATATTTATTTAACTACCCAAATTCAAGACCTTTTTAAATTAAGGTTTCTATTATATTAAAAATAAACCAGGTCACCACACCATCAAGCCCATAAGAATCTTCACCATCGACCATCCGTCTATTTTTGCCCTCTTTATTTTTTAAAAGGATAGTCTTTATACACCAGTCAAATATCTAATACACCCAGCATGAACAGTGCATTTTCAAAAATATCGTCGCTTTATTACATGCTTCACACACACGGATTCGTAATCCATAAGGACCTTACGGATTCACCAATCCGTATGTTCCATACAGATTGGCCCAATCCGTAAATAAGTTTTCTTTTATAAAAAAAAAGTTAAAATATATTTTTTCAAATAATTTAAAATAATGGCACATGCAAGTCTCAAACCTAAGACCTTCACGTTATTAATGTGACACTCCAACCAACTGAGCTAATATGTTGATTATGCTAAGAAAAAAATAATGTTGATATATATAACACTAAATTTTTTAATGTATATTTAATACATATAAGTTTACATAATAAAAGTTTACAGGTTTAATAAAAAATATTAGACCTATAAATTTTTATTAAACTTATGATTTTTATTTAAATCTATGATTTTTATATGTAAAAAAATACTTTAATTATTATATCAAAATTAATTGTTACAAAATTTATTATATAAACTTATATGTGTGTTAAATATACATTAAAAAATTTAGTGTTATATATATCAACATAAATTATTTTTTAGCATAATTGACCTATTAGCTTAGTTGGTTGGAGTGTTATGTTAATAATGTGAAGGTCGCAGGTTTGAGACCTGCATGCGTCATTATTTTAAATTATTTGGAAAAATATATTTCTTTTTAAAAAAAAAAGTTACTTACGGATTGAGCCAATCCGTATGGACCATACGGATCAATCCGTATGACTTAAAAAGAAACTTACTTACGGATCAACGAATCTGTAAGGTTTATACGAATTCACGAATCCGTAAAAAATCCGTAAGGTTCTTATGAATTTATGAATCCGTAAGAATCTTATGGATTTGTGAATCCGTACGAAGTAATGCAAGGGTACTTTTGTCATTTGAAATTTTGAAATGGTATATTAGATTTTGGGATGGTGTATAAAGACAGTATCTTTTTAAATACGATCATTTAAAAATGGCCCATTTAAATATTCGAGGGTTATATTCGTCAAATCCAGTCTACAATGATTATGGAAGAATTTTCTTGTTCTGTTCAACATTTGTGCATTCCCTATTCACTTCATATTTAAGACAATCTGAACCACTCATTTTAAAAAAATAGATCCAACGATTGTAAAAGCCTTCCCCACCGGTGGACCACATAGTACACTGGTTCACAGTAGATATTGCCTTTATGGACAAAGTGATAACTTCATTGTTAAAATATTTGCAAGAAGATAACAAAGAATGGGAGATCTTTATTGGATGGGGTGTGTTTTCTGTTGGCTGATTCTAACGTGAAGTCCAAAAAGAAAGGATTCACGGGTGAGGCATGAATGTTACCGAAAATAAACGATTGATGACCGGGAGGGGAAAAAATAATAAAAAATGAAAAGAAAAACTAATTTATTAGAATAAAATAAAATATTTTCATATTTAAGTTTTAATATCGGTATTAAATCCATCGGTGTCTCTCTTTTTTACCCAAACTACAATCTCTGTGTTCTTGGTTACTCTCTATCTCTATTATTCTTCCCGATTGAAAGTTGGTCTCACAGGTTGTTGTTCGATATAGGGGGAGAAACAAGAAGAATGAAGCTTTTTGACTTAAAAGTGTTTTGAGCTTTTCACATGCCTTGAAGATTGAAATCCAAATCCAAGTGTATGAGAAACAAATCTGTTGATCCTTGCATTTGCATACATATAATCATTTACATGCTTAAGAGTTTTTATCAAAGAATCAAAGCTATTTCGAAAAAGATCTAAATGGGTAAAGTTGTTGGAAAAATGTAATTTCAATGTTTTAATCGATTACCCATAAAATTAATCGATTATTTTGCTCATGTTTAAAACTAGAAAAGTTTTGATAAATAGTTTAATCAATTACATCACGGATTAATCGATTATATGACTTGTGTTTACAATTGGAAAAGTTTTAATGTACATATTAATCGATTACGCATTTCTTGTAATCGATTACATAGTACAATTCAAATATAATACATTTCTACTTTAATCAATTACCATTTATTGTAATCGATTATACAAGCTATCTTGAAAATCATGTTTTCACTAATTTAATCGATTACAAATGATGGTAATCGATTACATAGGCTATTTGAAAAATCCTGCTTTGCTGCCTTAATCGATTAACATTATTCGTAATCGATTACACAGGCTATTTCTGAAATAAGACTTTTTTGATTTAATCAATTACAGCTCGGGTTAATCGATTATGTTGTTCATTATGAAACCCAGAAATCTGCCTTAAACACTTTAATTGATTAAGTGGTAATTTAATCGATTACATAACTCATTTTAATCGATTATTGGGCGCGTTTAATCGATTACAGGTTGTTATAAAACTGTTATAAATAGGAAAAAGGTCTGACTTTAAATTTAACTTGAATACTTCGAAATTTTCGAATACACACAAGGCTTCACAAAGTTCTAAAGTGTTTTTCTGGGTTTACTTACTTCTTGTCCAACTCTTTAATCTTCATGGGTATTGAATGATTTCTTGGGCAAGATATTTCTAAAAATTAAAGGAGAGCATGTTCTGAAAATCTGTTTGCTGCATTCAACCTTGATTGGTAACTCATATGCATTCATATTCATTGGATCATTAGGTTGCTTCTCTCCTTAATCTTTGAGTGTAATTTCATTTTTATAATTTGTGTTATTTGATGCTATTGTAAAGGGTTCTTTGAAGCTTGTTCTAGAGTAGTGTTCTCTAGGGAATAACAGAGTATTGTTCTCTTGTTCTTGATCTTTAGGAGTCTAATAGGGTTTTAGATTTCTATTCTTTATCTAGAGTTGATAAAGAGAGATTGTTGTAAAGCTTGTAAGAACATAATTTTATAATAGTAGAACTCTAATCTAGTGTTAATTAGAAGAAACTGGATGTAGCTTCTCTTGAGAAGTGAACCAGTATAAATTGCTTGTGTTGATTTTCTTATCTCTATCTCTTCAAGTAATCTTGTTCATTTGTTCTTGGTAGTTTTTATCATTACTCAACAAGTTCTGTTTTGAGCTATTGATTTCTTGGGCTGAGCAATTTGATTGATTAAAAGCATTCTTGGTTTAAAAGTGATTAAGATCCTTTAACTATGATTTTATAAATAATTTTAAAAGACCAAGTTTAAACCAATTCACCCCCTCTTGGTTATTGTGGGTATTCATATTGTTTTCAGTTGTCAACTAATTTGAAGTCGATTTGAACCAGATTTTATTGATCTAAGTTTTTGAAAGCATTTTTTTGAAATGCAGAAGTTGTGTCTCGCATTGGAGCTCTGTGGTTTTGGTTGGACGAGGCGATTTTCCATTGTTGAAGGATCCCTGCTGTATTGCACAGTACAAAATAAGATGCTTTTAGCAGGTGAACTCATTTTATGAGGATTAGTTGAAAATGGTTTCCTGTGTCGTCTATTTGTACTTGGATAGGTGTTTATTTTACATGTGTTAATGTTAGAATAGGATTTTGTGATATTGTAGATATACAGTTATCAAAAAAATTATAAAATTCCTGCAGAATACTACTAAAGTTGCCACTAGCCATAGCCATAGCTTCTGGGTCAATAGTTATTTATCAAAGCACATATAAGGATGATTGGTAATATATGAAGATGTGAAAAGTAGTTGCTCTTTTTTTTCCCAGTGGGTTTGGTTTCGTAATATGGTTTGAACATGTGTGGATTCAAAGTTTAGAGTGTGTTAACCAATGCTTTTAAAATCAGAGTAACCGTTGGACCAAAGGCACTCATTTACAGTTAATTGGATCATTGTCGTTGAAGTATAGGGTATAATCAGTGGTAATAATAAAATATATATTGTTAATATTGTATATTAAGCATCTAAAGAATTTGTGTAATTGCTGGCGCTAAAAGTTGGATTAAAAATTTGTCTTCAAACACCTAAAGGACAGAGATCATAGTGCATCACAATAGTGTTAGGTTCATCATATGTAATTGGTAGTAATAAGTCACTATTGCATGTGGATTAAATTTTAGCTGTATACAAAATATACATTCTAGCCTGTAATAGAAAAGAAAGAGATCTATAGTTGTTTAAGGTTGCAATCAATATTGGATCATTAGGTAAACCTTACAGTCATAAATGATTATTTGGGCGCACCTGGCACTCTAGGAGGTGATCCGAAATAGGAGCTTCAATGGGTTGTCCTCATTGAAGTGAAACAAAAATTGTTGACCTTGGTCTAATAAGTTAAGGTACCCAAAAGATAGGTAACAGTGCAAGGATAACAATGGTGATCCCCCACTTAGTTACCCTATTTGTTTCTGTCTAATAACTGATATGATATGTAGGTAAATAATTGTTAAGGCCAGATTAGGTGGTATAATTGCAAATAAGCAAGAAAATACCCCATTGCATTGGCTGTATTGTGTTATATTGCAAAATTAACTCAAATTTTATGGATTTAAGTGTTCTAAAAGCAAAAGTTGTTAGGTCAAGACACTTAATTGATTTTATATTTGTATCACAGCCTGTAATACAACATGTGTTTGGGCTTGCAGACATCAGACTTCATTGGTCCACCTAGCAACATTGAACATTAGACCACTTGATGACATAAGAGGTTCTAATACCATACCAAAAGATCAACTGTCCCAAAACCTTGAAACTGTTTTATGATCTTACTCTTTATGTGTATAAAGTGGGTCGATATAGTGTGGTTGTTTTTTGTTGTCCAGGGTATTTCACAAATTTGATTTGATACATTGTGTAGCAGACTAGTATTTTGTTTAGATATTGCTTTATTGGTGGCTAATTTTTATGAGTATTTTTATAGATTGATATTATTTGAATTCTGAGAGACATGGCTGAGGAATGGGAAATGGGATCTCCAAGTTATTGTGAAGATGAGATGATGGTGGAGGAACATGATGACATGATGAAAGATGAACAACACATGATGCAACTTGAAGAGGACTTTATCCAGGTATATTTATTTATTATCATTGTTGTTTGAATCTAATTTTATAATAAGTGATATTTGAAATTGATATATTCATATAATTGTAGGGAGATGGAGTTTCTGCCAGTTTCTACTATTCCAGCGATGCTGAAATAGATGAAGGGTATGAATCTTTTCATGTGACAATTTCTGAAGATGAAAGTGTTAATTTGGAGGAGTGTTATGAAGAATCTGTTGTTCAATTGGACCAGTGGTATGAAGATTCATTTGATGTTCTTGTTTATGCCATAGATTGCTTGCAAGACATTTATAGTTTAGAGTGGATCAGTGTAGAGGCTAAAGATTTAATGAGTTGTCATTTTGCAAGCTTAGATCTTGCATATGAATTTTATAATTGGTTTGCAAGAGTGAAAGGGTTTTCTGCTCGTAAAGGAAAGATGAACAGAAATGCAAGAGGAGAAGTTACACAACAAACTTTTTTTTTGTCATAGGCAAGGTTTTCGTGAGGATAGAGGGTTGACGATGGCAAATCGAAAGTGTGTCGCTAGACCTGAACCCGATGTGGGTGTCAAGCCTTAATGCGCGTGCATAAATTTGGGCATTTCGATTGTTGAAAAATTAAGAAATTTGTGGATGAACACAATCATGACTTACTCCAAGGAATCCATTGTGGGATGTTACTGGCCCACAAGAAAATGAGTGTTATTGATGTTTTGCAGCTAAATAGTTTGAGGAAGGTTGGTATGGGACTATCAAATATCTTTAGTTCATTTACAATGTAGTCAGGAGGTTACGAGCGAGTTTTGTTTGGCAAGAAGAACCTGTACAATCAGATTGACAAACAAAGGCGATGTCAAGGTTCAGATGCTGCAAGTGCATTACAATATTTGAGGGGGTTAACCTTGACCGATTCGTTGATGTTTGTACGTCACACACTGGATGATCATGGAAGATTGCAACACCTTTTTTTTGGTGTGATGGCACAAGTCAGTTGGACTATGCTATTTTTGGAGATGTTTTGGCGTTTGGTGTGACATATAGGAAAAACAAGTATAAGTGTCCAATGGTAATTTTTTTCTGGTGTGAACAACAACTAAAGACAATTGTTTTTACTAGTGCAATTGTTTCAAATGAAACCGAACAGACATACGTGTGGTTGCTTGAGCAATTGATGAAGGTAATGAAAGGTAAGGCTCCCACGTCTGTTATAACTGATGGAGACATGGCTATGAGAAATGCCATAAACAGAGTGTTTCCCAAATCCCATCATAGACTATGCGCATGGCATTTGCTTCAGAATGCAAGAAGCAACATTGGTAGTCAAGCTTTCCTTTCTGAATTTGGAAAATGTATGTTAGGTGATTATGATATTGGGCACTTTAAAAAAAATGAACTGTTATGGTTTCAAAACTTGGTTTGGATGACAATAATTGGGTGAATTAAATGTATGACAGGACGTATATGTGGGAAACAGCATATATATGAGGCATTTTCTTTGCTGGATTCAGAACAACATCAAGGTGTGAGGGATTGCATTCATTGTTGTTGAAGTTTGTTGGGTCTCGTTACAACTTGACAGAGTTTTGTCAATATTTTCAGCGATGTCTTAGTTATATGCGTTATAAGCAATTGGAAACAGATTTTGCATGTAAAGTAGGAACTATTGTGGCCTAAACTAAATTTCCAGAACTTGAGAGGTTTGCTGCAAGAGTAATGACACGAGAAATTTTTGTAATGTTCTGTCAGGTTTTGGATATGGCGCCCAGATTCAAGGTGGTTGATTGTAGAAATATAGCTAGTCAGTTCATTTATAAAGTTATGAAATACAAAGTGACAAGGATGGAGTGGCATGTGTCGCACTACCCTACAAACAATTTGTTCGTATGTTCTTGTCAAAGAATGGAATCATTTGGAATCCCTTGTACCCATATCATTGTTGTGTTGGTCTATTTAAATATTGATGAGTTGCCTAATTGTCTTGTGTTATCAAGATGGACAAACTGTGCGAAGGATGAATATGAAGGTCAAATAACTAGTGGGGCAAACTTTTGGGACTCACATATTGTCGGAAGGTATGTATGGCTTGTTCAGTCATGTAGGGAGTGATGCAGTTTAGGTTCACAGAGTGTAGAAGATTATAATCATGTCAGACAAACTATTACTAACGAAATCAATAAGTTGAAAACCAACATTACAACTGCCATGCAAAGTAACAGCCCTCAAATTGAATCTTTAATAGGGAATCCAACAACAACAAGGAAAAAAGGTGGTCGTGGGGTGTGTAATGATCCATCATCTTCTAGGTTGAAAACAAAGCGAACTACAAAGTGTGGTGTATGTAAGGTGCCCAGGCATAATAAAAGAAATTGTCAATTACTTTTATCAACTGAAGATCAGGACCATGTTTTTGGCAATGAAAATTTGAATTGTGAAATTTGAGGTAACACTTTAAAAATGTTGGGTCAGAATTTCAAACTTTCAAACTTTGATTTGTTGGTCATTGGTATTCAAATATACTATGTTGTGTAATGCAGGGAAGCATATATGAACCTTGTATTTTCCTATTGACCATAGGTTGCCATTCTACCTGATAAATTGTTGCGAATTCCGCACACTACGGCAAGTGCACCGATCGTTTCAAGTAATAAAGTAGGTAAGTGAGTATCGTTCTCCACAGGGATTGGGGTGATTTCACAGCAATACTAATGAATGTGATTGAAAATAACAATAAGAAATTATGCAGAGAATTGTTGTTGATTGGATTGATTGATTGAATGCAAAGAAAGAAATTAAAGAAATGCAGTAAATTGATTAAGAACGTTACCAATGGAAGATTAATTGTGGTCAGGCACAATCCCCTCTGATTCCTCCTCTTTCACTTGACTGGTTTGTTACTTTAACATGCACACATGATAAATCTCTTCTAAATTCGTGAACCCTAGTAACTAGCGATTCAACCCTTTAATTCGATCGAGAACCCTAAGCCCTTAGCGATTCTGTCAAACTAAGCATTTAAAGAATATATCATATGGGTTCTTGTTATGATTGTTCAGAGAATAAACCTTTCCTAAATTAGTTAATCCCTAATTCCTTAGTGAATTAACCCTTTAACCTGAATCGAAAACCTAATTCCTTAGTGAAATCTATCAGTTTAAGCAATTAAAAGATCATATTATATAATTCTGCATTTACGCATCCCTATTCCTAGGTGATGAACAAATGTTATTCTTAGCAGGTCAGAAATTAGAACCCCAACGTTCCCATTGCGAATCCTAGCTCTAAGTACTTAATTGAAGTGATCAATTCCAAATAAGAGTAAGAAAGAAGAACAGAAAAGAATAAAACAATCAAAACATATGTATTTCAATACCAGTCAAATTACAGAGGAGTTCTCATCAGTTCATGGCCATCCCACAATACAAGGTTTAGCCTGCCATAGGCCTCAAGAACATCAAAACAGTAGAATAATTCATAGTTGTGTAGAATCCCTATCCTTGATTCTTGAATTCCAGAGGTTTAGAATGATAAAATATGATGTTAGATGATCCCTGACTCAGTTCAGAGGCTTAATATTTATAGAATCATTTAATTATGGTAACAAAGCCTAATCCTAGACTCAAATCCGTAAAAGATAAACTAAATAAGGAAACAGGATCCTCATGGCACGGATCGCGCGGCTTCCCGCGCTGATCGCGCGGATAGCTCGAATGGATGGCGCTGGTAACGTGGAGTCTGCGAGTTGAATGAGCTGATGCTGGTCTTTTGTGGCGCTGATGGCGCAAGTCGCGCGGAAGCTTCGAATAGTTGGCGCTAACTGCGTGCATGCCCACGCTGATCGCGTGGGTCCTTCGAGAATGAGGCCTGCCTTTATGTCCTTGGCGCGGTTGGCGCGAGTTCCCGCGCGATCCGCGCGGGACTTGAAACCTTGAATTGCTTCCCTTTTTGCCTTGAACTTCCTCTTTCTTATCCTGAAATGCACAATTGATATTGAATTGGGATTAAAAACAATAATATGATAATTTTAACTAATTCTAATCTATTTTCCTAATTATTTAACTAAATTATAACTTAAACTAACCTAAAACTAAGATGTGTTTGCAACACATCAAACAATTCCCAGATTTGAAAGTTGATGTCCCCAGCAACAGAAAGAATTTCAAGACTAAACAAGAATCAACAATCAAACACAAACCACATTTTACAATCCCAGAACCTTCATGATGTGTATGATCAAACTCAAGTTAAAGTTATTCCTGACACCTTCAATGCTGTCAATATATGAGAGAAACTTGAGTATTCCTCACGGAAATGTGTTTAATCACTCATTTACTCAAGTGTATCGGTTTGATCAATCTCTCACTCAACATAATCACAACATTACCATAAACTTGAAAATATTCTCGACAGATGCAAGCACAACTTGATCAAAAGGTCTTTCCGGCTTGTAACTTGGCTGGGCTAAGGGTAGGAAATTCTTTGGATAGTAGTTAATATGAGGCTAGATCCAGTCCTTAAGTCCCAATCTTGTGGTCATCCATCTTCCTTGTTTCATCTTTTCAAAACCTGGCAATTTTATTCAACAGTTTATTCTTTATAAAGCAAAACAACTAACTTTCTCTTTTTCTTCTTTTTCTTTTCTTTTTCTTAAATCAATACAGCAACTATTCAGATTTCCAGCTGATATTCTCAGGCTTATTATTTTCCAACTGGCCTTATTTGTTTGCTCTTTTAACTTCCATACCCATTGGTATCAACTTGTTTTCCTCTAAACCTTGATGGACAATTCCCTGTTTTCTGCTGTCATGGACTTGTATTCTACTTTCTCGGGCCTCAGGGAAATTGATCAATGGATAAAGCTCTGATTTTAGGTAATTTGAAATGAAGGCTCAGGCTCAAATGTGGTGCAAATGGAAAATAACTGATGGTAAGTCAATTTGACCCTGGTTTAAGAAGAAAAAAATCTGCCTTAATCATATCAAGTCACACCTGCATCCAGAGAAACAATTCAAGTTCTAGAATACTATGAAAATGGAGTCTCTCAGAAAGAAAAATAATTACTGTTTGGCTCAAAATCTCACAGGTGTTTCAACTCAAGTTAATCTCAGCTGACTTAATTTCAGGCATCATTTCAACTTCAACATGCATATCACATACCAACAATCACAATTCCATTCATGTATCATGCAATTCATGCTATGTTTCATTTCATCAAGCTTTCCTCAGAAAATTCTTATCCATTACTGTGTCCATTAACTTTTATCCTGAAAATTCTGATGTGCTGCTTATTTATTTTTGAAAAATTTTCTGTTAGACATCATTTGTTCCTTGACTGTGATTTGCGAAATAATGCGTATGCAAAACGACTATTCCCAGATTTATAGGTTGCTGTCCCCAGCAACCACAAATAAGGTCACAACACTTTGGAAATATTTCAGCATTATTTGGAAAATCACAAACAAATGGAAACATTAATCTAAACAATTCTTTATGTGCAAAAATTTGAATTAGAAACTATACTACATATATGTATGCAAAATTATAAATGTGCAGAAAGTTGATATATCTAAAGTGCAAAATCAGAATAAACCATAGAAACAAAACAAAACAAAACAATAAAATGGGTCCTGTTCACTCCTCTCCTTCTCCTCTTTCCTCAATAGTTTCAGCCTCAGTGGTCTGAGGAGGAGTAGTAGCTGATTGGGCTGCTGGTGGTGGAATCTGGTACTCAGAAGGTGGAATGCCCAAGTGTCTGCAAATGGCTCCAATCATGCTAGTCTGCTGGGAAAGCTGAGTCCTGACGAATGCTTGGAAAGCCAAATAGGTGGGAGAATCTGTGTAGAGCGGCTCATGTCCAGGAATGGTGGAAGAAGGAGCTGAAGCTGATGGTGCTGCATCTGCTGGTGGCTGAGCTGGCTGAGAAATAGCTGGTGCTGGTACATCTCTGGGACTGCGGGTAGCAAGCTCCTCAGGTGCGAGCTTCGAAGCTCGGAGGACCTGCTCATCAGCTGCTGTCTTCATGCGTCCAAATAAGTCTTGTGGCTCATGAGTGATGATATAGGAACGTCCATGGGCTCGTCGTCATAAATGTCCATCAAAACACAATGAGAATGACCTAGGTTAGTGAGACTTGGGTTTCCAATGCTTGTGCACCATACCATTATACATTATAAAGCAAATTAGTGCAGAATATTACCTTGTCCCCAGCCATGGTAGCAAATGCAATTGATTTTCTGGGTTTAAGTAAAACTGAGAAGAGGAAGTACTAGAAATGGGAGAGAGTACACAGGGAGAGAGAGAACAAGATTATGAAGGTTAATGGTGCTAGTGGTGAATGAAGGTTGATGGTGGTGCTGGAGTTTGGGCGGAAGGTGTGGAGAAATTTTGGGAAAGAAAAGAAATTGAGGCGCTTAATGAGGAAAGTTTTAAATTTAAAAACATTTTCAACGCCCCGCGCGATCCGCGCGGAATCTGGCGCTGATCGCGCCATGAATCACTTGAAGGGCTGCCTGGCGTCAACTTCACGCGGTCAGCACAGGACTTCATGCTGTTAGCGTGGACCATTCGAAAGCTTGGCGCGGATGATGCCACAACCCACGCGGATCGCGTGGACTCATGTTGAAACAAAGCCCAAGGTCGAACATCTCACGCGATTAGCGCGAGGGTTCACGCTAATAGCGTGAACTGGCCGAGATGTGGCGCGGATGGCGCCAAGTCTGGCGCGGGTCGCGCCAGACTCTTTTGACAGCTTTTCTTTTCTTTCAGTTTTCTTTTTACTTTAATTGTTAATTAAAATTAAAATGCTACCTAAATGATTCTAAATAAAAGTGTTGAACCTAATTCTAACTATCAAAAATCAAGAAGGATTCAACCCTATCTAATAATGCATGAATCAAAATTCACTATCATAGAATATGTAGAAAAAATTAAACTCAAACCAGAACTCAACTATCAGGTATATACATTAAAAGTGTGCTCGTTTAACGTCTTAAGCTAGACGCTTACTTCAATTCAAACCTCAGTGGTTTTGAGTGGAACAGAAGCTGAAGTTCTGTCCACCTCTCCTCCAAAATAATGCTTCAAACGGTAACCATTTACCTTGAAAGCTCGGTCACTATCCAGAGGTGAAATTGCTACTGTGCCATAAGGATATACTTCTCGTACAATGAACGGTCCAGACCAACGGGACTTTAATTTACCTGGAAAAAGTCGCAGGCAGGAATTATAGAGCAGCACTTGTTGGCCAGGAACAAACTCCTTGGGGCGGATTTGGTTGTCATGCCATTTTTTTGTCTTTTCTTTGTAGATTCGGGCATTCTCATATGCAGCTAACCTGAACTCATCTAATTCATTCAACTGAAGCAATCTTTTTTCATTAGCTTTTGTTAGTTCAAAATTTAAAAACTTGGTTGCCCAGATGGCTTTATGTTCAAGTTTAATAGGGAGATGACAAGCCTTACCATAGACAAGCTGAAAAGGAGACATACCTATAGGAGTTTTAAATGCAGTTCGGTATGCCCACAAAGCATCATCTAGCTTTTTGGACCAGTCTTTTCTTGATGTTCCAACAGTTTTCTCAAGTATTCGCTTTAATTCACGGTTGGAAATCTCTACCTGGCCACTTGTTTGAGGGTGGTATGGGGTTGCCACTTTGTGCTTGACGCCATACTTAGCCAACAAGCTGTCAAACTGCTTGTTGCAGAAATGAGTTCCTCCATCACTTATAATGGCTCTTGGCACCCCAAATCTTGTGAAAATGTTCTTCCTCAGGAATGAGACCACCACCTTGGCATCATTGGTGGGTAAAGCAACTGCCTCAACCCACTTAGAAACGTAGTCCACAGCAACCAAGATGTATTGGTTGGAGAATGACTTAGGGAAGGGTCCCATGAAGTCAATGCCCCACACATCAAAAAGCTCCACTTCTTGGATGTTGTTTAATGGCATCTCATCTCTGAGAGAAACATTACCTGTCCTTTGACAATTATCACATTGCACCACAAAGTCTTTAGGGTCTTTAAAGAGTGTTGGCCAATAATAGCCACATTGTAGAACTTTGTGTTCAGTTCTGTTTGCTCCAAAATGCCCTCCGTAATTGGAGGAATGACAGTGCCACAGAATATCCGGCACGTCACTTTTAGCTACACATCTGCGGATAACATTGTCAGTGCATTGAAAATATAAGTAAGGGTTATCCCAGAAATACCTTCTCGCATCATGCAGAAATTTCTTGCGCTACTGCCAAGTCAGTTCTTCAGGTATAATTCCAGCAGCTTTAAAGTTAGCCATGCTAGCAAACCATGGGCTGGTGTGCACAGCAAGCACTTGCTCATCAGGAAAGGATTCATTGATTTCAATCTCTGGTCCATCTTGCAGGTCCTTCTCCTGAATCCTAGACAAGTGGTCTGCAACCTTGTTTTCTACTCCAGCTTTGTCTTTTATTTCCAAGTCAAATTCCTGCAACAATAACATCCAACGCAGCAAACGAGGTTTTGCATCTTGCTTGTGCAGCAGAAATTTCAAGGCTGCATGGTCAGTATAAACAATCACCTTTGACCCTACTAAATATGATCTAAACTTATCAAGGGCATAAACAATAGCTAGCATCTCTTTTTCAGTTGTGGCATAATTTACTTGTGCCTCATTTAAGATCTTACTAGCATAATAAATTACATGCAATCTTTTCTCTTTTCGCTGTCCTAAAACTGCACCTACTGCATAATCACTAGCATCACACATTAATTCAAAAGGTAAACTCCAATCCGGAGCAATTAAAACAGGTGCAGTGGTGAGTTTGTGCTTTAAGGTGTTAAATGCTTCAAGACAAGCATCATCAAACGTGAACTCCATGTCTTTCTCCAGCAGTTGGCTTAATGGCTTTGCGATCTTGGAGAAATCTTTGATGAATCTTCGGTAAAAACCTGCATGGCCTAAGAAACTGCAAACACCAATCACATTAATAGGAGGAGGTAATTTTTCAATCACTAATAACTTAGCTCTATCTACCTCTATTCCCATTTCAGATATTTTATGGCCTAGTACTATACCTTCCCTTACCATGAAATGACATTTTTCCCAGTTTAAAACTAAATTAGTCTCTTGACATCTTTTAAGCACTTTGGCTAAATTAGTTAAACATGAATTAAAACAAGGGCCAAAAATAGAAAAGTCATCCATAAATACCTCAAGCCCTCTTTTTACCATGTCGGAGAAAATTGAAAGCATGCATCTCTGGAAAGTTGCAGGTGCATTACACAACCCAAATGACATTCTTCTGTAGGCAAACACCCCAAATGGACATGTGAAGGCGGTCTTCTCTTGGTCTTCCGGTGCCACTGGGATTTGGTTATACCCAGAGTAACCATCAAGGAAGCAATAGTAATCATGACCAGCCAAGCGTTCAAGCATTTGGTCCATAAAAGGAAGAGGAAAGTGGTCTTTTCGGGTTGCATCATTTAACCTCCTGTAATCAACACACATTCTCCAGCCTGTGATAGTCCTTGAGGGAATCAAGTCATTGTTGTCATTTTGAATGACCGTCATACCTCCCTTCTTTGGAACGGTTTGGACTGGACTTACCCATGGTGTGTCTGAAATTGGATATATCATACCTGCATCTAAAAGCTTGACAACCTCTTTTCTTACCACTTCTTTCATTACAGGGTTGAGCCTTCTTTGTGGCTGCCTCACAGGTTTAACATCACTTTCCATTAAAATTTTATGAGTACAAAAGGACGGATTTATACCTTTGAGGTCTGAAATAGACCAACCAATAGCTGATTTGTGTTCCTTCAGTACTTTGAGCAGTTTGTCTTCTTCAAAACATTCCAGCCCTTTGTTAATAATGACTAGATATGTTTCATTCTCACCTAGGAAGACGTACTTCAGATGTTCCGGCAATTCCTTCAATTCAACTTTAGGTGCACCGGTTGGAATATCATCTTCCTTATGCTCAAGCTTCTCTAGTATTGGTTCAGCTGATATTTCTGCAGATGCTATGTTGCTTTCTGCAGAAAATAATGCAGATGCACTTGCTGTTTCTGCTACCTCTGCTGCAGAATTTTCTGCAAAATCTGTTGCTGCTGCTGGCTTTATTGCTGCTACATTTTCTTCATCTGTATTGCTGGCTGCTGCATATTTTTCTGCATAACGTGTTGCTGCAAAAATTTCTGTTAAATCCTCAGTTTCAGTTGCCTTTAAACCTGCTATAATACCTGCACAAATAACATTATCGAACACATCTAGCCTAAAACAATCTTGTTCATCAGCTGGATGTTTCATGGCATCAAACACATTAAAAACAGATTCATCGTTTAATCTCAATTCAAGTTTTCCCTGCTCAACATCTATTAATGCCCTAGCAGTAGCTAGGAAAGACCTTCCTAATAGTAGAGGGATTTCACTTTCACCCTCCATGTCTAACACAATAAAATCAGCAGGGAATATAAATTTATCTACCTTAACTAAAACATCCTCAATTACCCCGGAGGGTTTCCTCAAAGATCTATCGACTAGTTGTAAGGATACTCTAGTTGGTTTAAGTTCAGATATGCCTAGGGACTTACACATAGATAATGGCATTGGATTTATACTAGCCCCTAAGTCACACAGTGCTCTCCCTACATTAATATTTCCTATGGCTATAGGGATATTAAAACTTCCAGGATCTTTCAATTTAGGAGGAAGTTTTCTCTGGATAATTGCACTGCACTCCTCAGTGAGCGCTATGGTTTCACAATCTTGCAGCTTATGCTTCTTAGATAGAAGTTCTTTCATGAATTTTGCATAATTTGGCATATTAGCTAATGCCTCAGCAAATGGTATATTAATATGTAACTTCTTAAACATTTCTAAGAACCTGGCAAATTGTTGCTTCTGCAATTGTTGCTTGGTCTGCACTGGATATGGAGGCTTTTCAAAGCAAGAAAAGTCCTACTTCTTTGGTTGAGGTGCATGATTCTGCTCTTCAAATTTTTCTGCAGCTTTTTCTTTTAATGGTTCAGCTGCTGCAGGATTTTTCTCAGCTTCCTTTTTACTTACCTCAGGCCTTTCTGGTGTAGTTAATACTTTACCACTTCTAGTTGTGATGGCCTTGGCATGTTCTCTTGGGTTTACAACTGTGTCACTTGGAAATTGGCCTTGTGGTCTCTCAGCCAACTGTTTTGCAAGTTGACCAATCTGGTTTTCCAAGTTTCTAATGGAAGCATCTTGGTTAGTCCTGTGAGCTCTTGTCTCAGATATAAATTCTGCTGTTGTTTTTGACAGCTGCATCACAACCTTTTCAAGTTCAGAAGGCTCCTTGTTGGGAATAGGAGGGGGCTGCAAATAGTTGTTGGACTTGTAGTCCAGACCACCTCCTTGGAATCTCCTTTGGTAATTATTTCCAGCAGAAAAATTGTTGTTCCTTTGATAGGGTTGCTGCTGGTAAGGTTGTTGCTGCCTTTGATCATTCCAAACTCCATTTACCTGCACAGGGTCAGCACCAACAAGAATCGGGCAAACATTAGATTCGTGCTCACCTTGACAATACTCACAGACTATATGTGGGTGGCTGGCTGCCACTTGTGTTGCAGACACTTGCAATCTATCAATCTTCTCAGTCAATTTGGCTAGTTGTTGTGCCAAAATCTTCTACTCCACAAGCATTGCATCATTAGTGGACAGCTGAATTGGTTCTCTCTTTGGTTGAATGGTAATGCTTTCATTTTCATTCCGAGCCAAAGAGTTGATAAGCTCATATGTTTGAGCTGCTGTCATGGACCTTATAGTCCCTCCTGCTGCTACATTAACAATCATACGAGTGTCAGGAGTCATACCATTAAAGAATATACGTACCTGCTTACCTACAGGCATATCATACTGTGGACATCTCCTAATCAACTCTTGGAATCTATTCCATGCAGCGCATAAGGATTCTCTTCCATTCTGAGTGAAATTGGTGATTTCATTCACCAACCGGTTATATTTGTCCATGGAAAAGTACTCAGCAAAAAATCTTGCGACTAAGTCTTCCCACGTTGAGATGCTATTTGATGTTTGCCGGTTCAGCCATCTCAATGTGTTTCCCTTAACAGCAAAAGGGAATAAGCTTAGTCTTACAGCATCATCTGAGACCCCTTGGTGTCTGATAGTATCACAGATACTAAGAAATCTGTCAATGAAGTCATGGGGGTCTTCAAAATCCTCTCCTCCAAACTGACTGCGTTCCACCAAAGCTATTAATGAAGGATTTATGTCAAAATGATTAGCTTGTATGGTGGGTCTCACAATGCTGGAGTTAGGTCTAGTGAACATTGGGGCCAGAATATCCCCCATTAGTTCATCTTCTGGTCTCGACTGATTATTTCTTTCCTCAGCCATCTCTACCTCTGACTCTAATTCAGGGATTGAATCAAAGTCAAAGTTTTCAGCTTCTCTCCTTCGTTTTCTGGCTAGTCTCCTTCGGACGGTTCTTTCAATTTCAGGGTTAAAATGTAAATCCTCAGAATTGGCCAAACCTCGCATAAAACTTCAAGAAGCAATTAGCAATAAAAGTTCCAATCACAAAGATTAAAAATTACTATAAAAATCCGTTAACTAATCCCCGGCAACGGCGCCAAATACTTGTTGCGAATTCCGCACACTACGGCAAGTGCACCGATCGTTTCAAGTAATAAAGTAGGTAAGTGAGTATCGTTCTCCACAGGGATTGGGGTGATTTCACAGTAATACTAATGAATGTGATTGAAAATAACAATAAGAAATTATGCAGAGAATTGTTGTTGATTGGATTGATTGATTGAATGCAAAGAAAGAAATTAAAGAAATGCAGTAAATTGATTAAGAACGTTACCAATGGAAGATTAATTGTGGTCAGGCACAATCCCCTCTGATTCCTCCTCTTTCACTTGACTGGTTTGTTACTTTAACATGCACACATGATAAATCTCTTCTAAATTCATGAATCCTAGTAACTAGCGATTCAACCCTTTAATTCGATCGAGAACCCTAAGCCCTTAGCGATTCTGTCAAACTAAGCATTTAAAGAATATATCATATGGGTTCCTGTTATGATTTTTCAGAGAATAAACCTTTCCTAAATTAGTTAATCCCTAATTCCTTAGTGAATTAACCCTTTAACCTGAATCGAAAACCTAATTCCTTAGTGAAATCTATCAGTTTAAGCAATTAAAAGATCATATTATATAATTCAGCACTTACGCATCCCTATTCCTAGGTGATGAACAAATGTTATTCTTAACAGGTCAGAAATTAGAACCCAAACGTTCCCATTGCGAATCCTAGCTCTAAGTACTTAATTGAAGTGATCAATTCCAAATAAGAGTAAGAAAGAAGAACAGAAAAGAATAAAACAATCAAAACATATGTATTTCAATACCAGTCAAATTACATAGGAGTTCTCATCAGTTCATGGCCATTCCACAATACAAGGTTTAGCCTGCCATAGGCCTCAAGAACATCAAAGCAGTAGAATAATTCATAGTTGTGTAGAATCCCTAGCCTTGATTCTTGAATTCCAGAGGTTTAGAATGATAAAATATGATGTTAGATGATCCCTGACTCAGTTCAGAGGCTTAATATTTATAGAATCATTTAATTATGGTAACAAAGCCTAATCCTGCACTCAAATCCGTAAAAGATAAACTAAATAAGGAAACAGGATCCTCATGGTGCGGATCGCGCGGATAGCTCGAATGGATGGCGCTGATAGCGTGGAACTCCACGCTGGTAGCGTGGAGTCTGCGAGTTGAATGAGCTGATGCTGGTCTTTTGTGGCGCTGATGGCGCGATTCTGGCCGAGTCGCGCGGAAGCTTCGAATAGTTGGCGCTAACTGCGTGAATGCCCACGCTGATCGCGTGGGTCCTTCGAGAATGAGACCTGCCTTTATGTCCTTGGCGCGGTTGGCGCGAGTTCCCGCGCGATCCGCGCGGGACTTGAAACCTTGAATTGCTTCCCTTTTTGCCTTGAACTTCCTCTTTCTTATCCTGAAATGCACAATTGATATTGAATTGGGATTAAAAACAATAATATGATAATTTTAACTAATTCTAATCTATTTTCCTAATTATTTAACTAAATTATAACTTAAACTAGCCTAAAACTAAGATGTGTTTGCAACACATCATAAATACATGACTGATAGTTGATGTCCGGAACTGCCAATGATTATCTTTGTTGTTAATTAACATGTGGGTTAAGTGACTTATTAGTTTGTGAGAGATAGCTTTATCTTCTGAGTGATATGTTGATCTAGGAAAATATGACTCAAAGGATGGAGAAGATAAAATAAGGAAAGGAAAAATAATGACGAGAAAAGGCTAATTAATGATTATTTGTAAAATTGTGATCGAAGTCTTTGACGATGACTTTTATTGTGATAGCCTTGTCTATAATAATGACGATAAAGATAATCTGCATATAAAGAATAAAACATTGAGGGGTTGTGTTATAACTACCCTCTTCCAATAAATAACAGAAAAAAGTTGTTTAGGGTATCTGAAGGTGGAATGCTTTATGTACCAGCTTATTGATGAATGATTTTTTAAAGTATTTCTGCTTAGAAATGCATCAATATCAGTTAATGGGAAAATAAGGTGAAAAGGGATAGTAGAAAACTACAACGGTTAAATTAGGTACAATGTGATCTGAATTCTGACATGACCATTAAAACTGGAACTCCATTAGTAAAAGAAATCTTCTGAGTTCTGAATTTTAGAGGAGAAAGGGAACTAACTTCTTTGTACTTTTTATAAATTCAGTTAAATTAAATAATAATAATAATATATCCAATAGTAAATAAGTATGGTGCATCATGTACCACCTATAAGGAGGTGCATCATGTTATAATATGCATATTGAGTAGGGCTCGTTTTTGTCATGCCTCAGTATCAGAAAATTACCAGATTTCTTAAGGTGTGCCCTGTTGTGCTGTGTTATTTTCTTATATATGCTTAAAGTTTTGGCTTGTTTTATGTTGCACCTTCTACATTTATGCAATTTACATACAGTACTTTAAAAAAATTATGGTTTTTATGCAGTTGTCCAGTACGAGGCACGCTGAAGAAAACTGATATCACGGTTGCAAGTAATTTCCATGAAGAAATTGTTACTACATCTGTGTTGTGTGATATTGAAGAACTACTTTAAATTCTACAGTAGATTGCTTTTTGGGTGATGTTTAGCAAAGGATAAAAACTTTGAAATGTAAATATATTACAAACATCCGTGTTTCATTAGTTTGCAACTTGATGATTACTATTGTTAAGAAAAAAGCTTCATCTAAAAGGATTGGTGCTCAAAATGGATCAACTTGTTGTGTTTGGTGTTTTGGTTATATTGTCTACCCACCCCAAGCTTCAAATATCATTTGTAAAATGAGTTCCATTAAAAAATAGTAACATATTTTGGCCAAGTTATAGTTTAGATTATCTTTAACCATAATAATCAATTTTTTATAAATAAAAAAATTTACAAAAGGATAGTCAATTATTATACTGGAAATAATAGATAGCTACATTGTATGCGAATTGGATAATGTTATTTCAAACAATCGATTAAAACATAAAATGGTTTTGTGTTTTTTTTTTTTTTTTTATAGAAAATGCTTATGGCAATTCATTGATAATCAAATGTTCAATACAAGTGAAAACATGCTTAAACAACCTTTTAAGATTGATTACAAGATAATAGCCTCTGACATTCTTTTACTATAACTCCAAATTCAGATGGTATTATAGTTTTTAATGAATAATTGTTATATTATGTTTTTCGTTTGTTAAATTAGGGAGTCTTTTTAATTATTCAAACAAAAACTTCCATTTATAAGTCTTCAAATTAAAAAATAATAATTCTTATAAATTCTTGTGTTAGAATTTGAGAGGTTAAAAAGTTGTAAATTTATTTGAGAGAATGAACTAAAAAGAGTATCTTTTTTATTTTGAAAGACTAAAATATAAAATTTTAATTTGATAGACTAAAAAAATAGACTTCATAATTTAAGGAATTAAAAGTATACCTAAGTTTTTACTTAATGGTTCATAAAATCAATCTAATAAAATAATAAATATGAATTTAGTTTTTATATTAGTCAATTAATAAATGGTTAATTTAGCTTTTATATTAATCAATCATGAATGTGCAATTCCTTAATAAAGGAATGGTTTGGTACAACGTTAGTCAAATTGTTTAATGACATAATGAGATGAATTAATGGAATTGAATTCCCAAATTATAAATTTTATATGTGTTGGTCAACCAAAATATAATGTTTATTCAGGAAACTAATAGTGATATCATTTTTTAACTTTTCGAAACCTTTAGTGTATACAGTTAAAATCCCATTACTAGATAGATTATGGTTTACCATATTTGTGAATTTATTGACAAATGATATTTTATTATGCTTTGACGTTGACAATTGAATAACAGAATAATCAAATAACATAAATCCAAATTGTTTGCATATACATTGAATATAGCAAATGATATACAATTAAATTTTAAATAATAATAATAATCGGTATTCAAAATAACACATTAAATTATTAACTGAGTTTCAATGTACCTTACTTTTCGATGCTAAGTAATTACTGTTCGAATTAAAAAATGTTGAAAAACATGAATATCAAGTTAAATTTATACTTATGAAAATTAGACATATTAAACACAATATAATAGAAATAAAATAATACATCCTCAAATATGTTTACATTACCACAATTACACATTTTTAAAATATACAAATATTTTAGTTGTAAATAAATATAACTAAAATTCCATCAGTTTACTACATAAAAATTGAATATTATGTGCTATTCAGATATCACGTTATGTGTTCCTACTTTGTTGAATTTGTACCTACTACTTCCCAAAAAATACATTCAAACTTTGTAATATGTAATATATCATACTAAATTGTTGCAAGACTACACATATTGAGTGAGTTCAACCATATCATAAACATAAGTAATATCAGACCAGAAACAAAAAGTAAGCAACACCCATATTTCAGTGTTTCTACACTTCAAACATAACTTGTGTTTAATTGATGTACCAAAGTACATGGTTACTGATGGGATCAGCAAACTCCATCACAAAATCAATGTGGGGTTTTAATTTTTTCTCCCTTGCAAATAATCTTCATCCTGCACCGATTTTAGCATGCTTGCGCCCATGGTTGAACAGAATCTTGAATACTTTTGTTTCATCTAGCACGATATCTGTGAATCCAACCTCAGTTAAAAATTTGTACATCGTACTTGGCAGATCCTACAACACACATTGTCAGTTGTTACAATTTCATATATTGATATCAATCAATCTAATGATTAGTTTATACAATCCAACAGTTAAACCTTACCAAATTGCTATTACTGACTTTCTGTTCAGTCAAAATGGTGCAAAGTATGACAGACTTGGGGTTTGATTTGTACATAGAGTGCCAATGTGGAAATGATCTTGGCAGACAATGTCTTTTGTGAACAGTAACATACAACAGAGATCTGGCATATAGGGTCAATGTCACCTGATGATCTACTTCAAGACCGTAGTACTCTCTTATTTCAGTCCATTCATCAACAATTAACGGCTTCTCCACTGACTGGTTGTATTTCACAACATGGCATTTTCCATGGCAATCTATCAAATGCCATGTGTCATCTAAGTATTTTAAAACATTACCATGAATGTTGGACATGCAACAAATAAATTAAAACCTATAATGTATAAAACATAAACAAATGCTGACCACGTCCTTAATATGCATAAGACGAATGTTGTATTCAGGTTTTGTCTGAGTGGACTTCATTTGTAACGCCATTTCCTTATCAGTTTCATTAATTCCAGACATTTCTGCTAAATATATAGCACCAAAAAATTTGCAAATCATATACAAACAGTAATGCATGACAAGGAGTCAATAATTACAACATATATTATCCCATTATATACTAGTTTATCATTTTGTAAGGGTTGAAAATTTAACAAAATAAAGTACTCAACAAAGACCACAATATGAAAAACTAGAGGCAGCCCTAAATAAAAATCAGTAAAACCATATAAATATTACCCATGAAAACAATGTTTGAAGCAATTATTAAATTAATGAAAATAGATTGATAGTTGACACACAATAAAGATGCAACACCTTTGTTGTACAAAGAAACATGCAGCAGAAGGTGTTTCCTTGTATTGTCATAGATTTGTATCAAATGCAAGTTTATAGTTGCATAAAAACTTCATACTTTACCTAACAGGCATTCCATGACACAAGTAACATTAAGGAAAATTAACAACATAAACCATATGCTTGAGTAAAACATACAAAATGTTGTTATATGTACCAAATTATATGTTTTATGACAGATATCAGTTACCAGAATCCTAAATAGATAAAAATAAATACACCCTACACATTGAACCCTCTCTTAAATTATTACATATATGTTTAGTTGAATTTCATTGACTCACTGAAACCAATCTTAATGCTCAGCACCAACATTTTATAAACTGGTCTATATTATTATGATAATTGTATTCATTTTTTAACACATCTATTTTATATGCCAAGATCCGTATGCTTAAATCCGTTAACTTTCATGTCTGTTATGTACTATTGACACTTCATAATTTACAGAGGAAACAAAACGTTTTTACCAAATTTGCCTGAACATTAATATGTCCACAACCTTAAAACTCATTCTAGTCCCAACCATAATACATGACAACAACAACATTTTATAACATAGACAAAAAAGAATTTTGGACAAAGATGACCACCAACTATGTTTTTTATGTTACACATTTCATAAAGGCAAAATAAGTTAACAGTTTAATTTTCAAATAACAAATTGCTTACATGCCAAGCTGATCCAAATATAGGAATATCATTTCTAACCTGATGTTGGCTACTGGAGTTGGGGGTGATGAGGGTGCGTCGTTGGTGGACGATGGTGGGTCGTCGGTCGATGATGGTGCGTCGTCTATGGCGACAGGACAATGACGACGGCCACAAGACACGTGTTACCGGAATGGCGCGATGAGGTTAATGGAGAAGAGTGAAGAGATACCTGAGCGGGACTGGGATCAACAAGAGACAATTGTGGAGGAGTCCAGAAGACAGACTTGAACAATGTAAGGGCTGAAGAAACAAATGTGAGTATAAAGGTTCCAGAGTAAAGGGGAAGAATCCAGAAGGACGTGTCTGGACTTGGGGGGATGGGGTAACAGGTTTTAAAATAAAATAAAGGCTTAAATTGTTTTTTTTTTGTTTCATGGGATGAAGGCCCAAAAATATAGAAACTTTTGCTGGGCACCAAGTTTGTTCACGAGTCCTTATTTTGTGGAACAATACTATATTCCGATATTTTTCAATTGTGAAATTACACACCAAAAATACAAAAGATTATTACAAAAAAATTATTAGACACAAAATTTTTAGAGAAAAAATTTGAAAGTTTAATTTTTTCCCAACTATGATAATCAAATATTTAATATCTCTATAGTTTTATATTTTAGTATTATCTCTTTGTTCCTATTTATAACTTATAAGATGAAATTACCTAATTCATTCAAATTTTTCGATTTTAATTAATTAACTTACTTGAACAAATAAAGTGTAAGTTGTCTCTGTAGAATAAATAATAGTATATATATATATATATATATAACAATGTTTCGTAAGTGTCCGATACAATTTCTTCAAAGCCATATCTTATTTTTATTTACTTTGATGTTGTGGTCTCTAATTAAATATTATCATGTACAATTTTATTTGATATTGTTACGCATTATGATTTATTAATGTAAATTTATATTTATGAAAACTGAAAAAATATTAGGTTTTATTGAAAAAAATTATATTACCGATACTATATGAAAAACAAATTTCAAGAAATGTTCATTTTAGTTTTGGTGTTGGATCCAAAATAATTTTAATAAACACCGTTATAAACACATTTAATTTTTGAAATCTTTCATCTTAATGTAGCTTATTGGTATGGGAAAAAAAGGATTGAAATGTACTATGAGGCTCACCATTTTTTTAAATTGTCATATTTTTGCGGAAGTACCAAATTATATTTTTGTATTAATGAAAAATTATATTTTTTTACTAACCATGTTTAAATCATTTTACATTTACATTTTTTTTCCTTTTATCCTATTTTATTTAGCTTTTCCTATTAAATAATCTGAAAAATAGTCTCAATTTTTTTTTCTCTTTCACTTTTCTTTCTAAACCAAATATACCCTTTAGTGTGGCCCATATAATTTGATTGTCAAATTTTATAACTATTCTTTAACTTATGTTATTACGTTGAAATTTCATTAATCTTCATTTTTTAGTTATTTAATTTGTTTTATAAGTTATTGTACATACTATTATTTATAAATATTATTGTCATCATTTAATATAATTCAAATTAACCATTTAATTTATGAAGAGAATAAATTTCATGAATATTTTTGGTAAAGTACTTAAGTGGAGGTGACATCCCACTGTCACCATTTGTCCTTCTCGTTGCCAAAAAATAAAGTCAATATTTGTCATGCATCATACGCTCGGTCCTTCTTATTTCATCAAAGTAGTATTTCACCAGTGCACATACGCACGAGTTAGTTATAGATTACAATGCACATATCGCATTAAATAGTTTCACATTGACCGAAAAGGTTAAGAAAAATATAAAAGCAACTTATATAGATAGTATTATCCAAACAACTTCTGGACATGGTTAGACACTGCAAGATAAATCAGATAAGTTGAAGAGACAGTGACTACAAATTGCGACAACTTGTAACTAAACCATGGAGTTTCTATTAACATGCATATTTAAAAGTAAACAAGTAAGACCTATTTTTTGCAATCAACACATCCACCAGTGCACTATGTTGCTACTTGGGTATGGAAACTCCATAATAAACTCAAAGTTAGCTTTTAAATTGTTGGCACGTGCAAAAGCTTTCCAACCAGCTCCTATTTTAGCGCTCTTTCTCCAGTGGTTAAACACAATCTTGCATGTTGTTGTTCCTTCAAAATAGACCATTGTGAAACCTGTGTCCTTAAGGTAGTAATACATTGAACTTGGGACATCCTGAAATTACCAATAAATGATGTCAGAAATATGTAGAGTCATATTAATTTTGAATGGAAAAAATACAAACACTGGTAGTAAGTTGTAACTTACCAATGCACTGGCAGAAATCTTATGTTCATTCAGCCAAACTCAGAATACAAAACACTCAGGATTCTGTTTGTTTAGGGAGTGCCATTTTGGGAATGCTTGGGGCTCAGAGGCAGTTTTAAACACAGTAATGAGGAACACAGATTCTCCATAATGTGTTAGTGTTATTTGAGAATTACCTTCAAGATGATAGAATTGTGTAATTGATGGCCAGCCTACCCCAATTTGAGAATTTTTTAGACACCTGTTGTACTTGACCATATGATGATTTCCATGAGCATCAATCAGATGCCATGTTTCATCTAGCTGGTCTTTCAATTTGATTGCAAAGCTTCTGGCAATCTCTGCATACTGCTACATGTCTCATGAAAACCAATAGTCAATCAGTTATGTATGTACATGAAAATAAATGATGATAACATGTTACCACGTTTCTAACATTCACAACGTTGATACAGTGGTCAGATGTCCTCTCAATCTGCATCATTGTTTCTGCCATTTCTTTGATATTAACTTCATTATGATCCATTTCTGGTGACTTGCAGAAAGACATAACAATTATGAATTGGGTTAACTATCAAGCTAATTTAAAAAAAGTTACAAACAACAAACTCATATTCAAAGATTTAGCAAGTCATAAAAAATATATAAATAGGAATGAAATGCATATGGTCAGTGGCAGGTCTATAACATGAAATGCATACGCAAGACACCAAGAAGTTATGCTTATTTGACAATATGCATGACATTCCATTGATAAGTGATTTTCTATCAAGTTGCACCATTTGTAAAGCTATGTCGTTAGCATTTAAGGTATTTGCACACACTATACCAAAATGAACTGGCAAAAAAAGTTGTTTTTCATCAGTATTAGACCACAGAAAAAAATATGTTACAATGCTTTTAAAAACACTGATCAGAAAAACTTATTGAAGTACCGTATACCCAAAAATATATACTTCTCCATTGTATCCTATCCTGAAGGCAGTCATTAGCTGATGACTATTTGAGCCATTTGTTAACAATGTAAATATTGACTGTGTGAAACCAATTAACTATTGGTATTCAAAGAATATACATAAACAATAAACAGAGTATATACATAAACAATAATCTTATAATTTTTCTTATAAAAATTATCAGAGTATATACAAAAACAATAAACAGAATATATACAGAAATATAAATGAATAAAAAACACATTTTCGTAGCATGCATGATGGTGATATTCGAAGGTAGGAAATGGTCAATGTTGGGACGGTGATGAATACGTTTCAATAAGTTGATTAGAAAAGTACTTGGTGTGTGAAGTTATAGATTAAACCGTGGAACATAATCGTTGGAAATGCTCCTAAAAAAAAAAAAGCTAAATTGACACATTGATAACAAGCAACTCAATACTTACCAGGAGCAGCCGAGTGTTGCATTTGTGTCCAGTTGTTGACGGCTTTGCCTGAGTGTGGTTTGCTTCATCGTGGTTTGCTTTGACTCTTCAGTGGATGAGTTGCAGAGCCTTGATGTGTATAGGGTTTGTGCCTGACATGTAGTGACTTTTGTGTTTCTATGGTGTTTCAATTTGTGTTTCTATTTGGTTGCAATTTTCCAAGGCATAAAAGCGTGTTAAATTTCCATTCAGTGAATGGCATTGGTATGTTAAATGACAGTGTGTTTATGTAACTCACTTAATATTTGATGAATAGTACAAATAATTGATTCACTGAATGTTCATCATCAAGGGCCCATTTGAATCAAAGTATTCAATTTGCATATCTCATATATTGGCCAAAGTTGACTATTTTATTCTAAGCACGTTGAAAAACAAATAGAATGGAGCTACGTAAAAATTATATTATAGATGTTTCATGTGATATAAAATAAATATTAATTTTAATACATATATATATATATATAATGTATCTGTCTATATATAAATATATTTACTTATAAATAAGCAATAAATCTCAGTTAGAAAATTTTGTTATTTTCAATATTGTGTAAAATGTTATTAATTAATATATATATATATATATATATATATATATAAGTGAATAATAGATGACATACAAGTCATGTTGATATTTATTGGGAAAACATGTTGGTAAATGAAAAGGTTGGTTAGAAAAAGTCATATAAAGGTATTTTATTAGCGAAGGAAAAGTCATATACTCATTAGTTACCTATGTATCATTTAAATATACTGTTAGTTTATTGAGATAAATGTGAGAGCGTGATAAGTGGTGTGAGCATGGTGTCCCAGCAGTATTGTTAAAAACATTAAATTATTTCCTCAATACATGAGGCAATTTTATAGCATGTAATGTTATAGGCTTCAGATGGTTCTGATTGTGTAAGCTTTGACACTGTATAAGATGTTACCTTATAGGATAACTGTGTACATCAAAACTGTAGTTAAGCAGTGCTGAATCCTCCCTATGTTTCAAACATCGGATAACCGCTTAAACAACACCGTATGACAACTTAATTAAAAACACTTAGTCAACAGTTTAACATCCCATTACTCGAGATATGGAAGACAAAATAAGAACCCCAGTCATTTACATTGGGTCATTAGTTAAGTAAACTTCATACTCGCCACAAGTACAATAACAATAAATAAGGTTAAAACCGTGTGCTTTAGCCAATTATAGTTGGCTTGTAACACTTTCATGTTCGTAATTAGCGTTGCAATTTTTGTCTTTAAGTCATCAAACTCCGTCATTATCTTACAATAGTCATCTTCTATGTCCTTCTGAACCCAATCAGAAAAAGCACAAGAACCCAACCTACAACTAAAACAACCTCTTCGGATTATCTTTTGTTCCACTACATTTAATTTCTACAGGTTGTCCACATTGACAGTAGATTCTTAGGTTTTGCACTCGAACTTTACTAACATCAACGGCGGAAGAAGATGTAGCCCTTGATTCAGACATGTAATGGAAAACCTACAACACACATATGTTACTAAGACAAGAAAGTTAAAAGATGTATATCAATGTTAATCCCAACCAATAACATAATGCTTAACTTCAGCCATTGAAGATAGTTACGCTCTAAACGAACTACACGAAAGTTAAACGCCATTTTTTAAAATAATCATTTAAACATGTCGGCATACTGCTTCTAATATTTTTTGTTGGACATTGTCGCAGATTGGGAGGCAAAATGCAAAGAAGTAACAATATATAAACCATGTATAAACTAAGAAAAAGGATAAATAAAATACCTTGACTTTTCCGATGGTCCAAATGAGACGCGTGCAACATCGAAATGAGGATGTTGTAACCTCCCATAAAGGTGTACAACCATGAGCTTACTAGACAGACAAAAACACAATAGAACAACAATGGGAGGATGGGAGATGACTGAGTAAATGATGTGGAAAAATTTAAACTGGTGCCATTTTAAAATGGAAAAGACAGTTTGTAAATATCACAGTTGAGTGTGCAGCGTCTGGTCAAGGGTGAGAAGAAAGACAAATAATATACAGTAAGTATGTAACAGGGAGGTGGTTTGCGTTAAAAAAATATATAGTTTTTACATAATAATTATTAATCTTGTCAATGAAGTTTTTCCATGGCAAATGTATTCAGTTTCCAATGAAAGATATTGTAAAACACTACTATGTATAGAAAAGTACCCCAGTCAGATTAAGTTCATTGTATACATCACACATATTTGGTCAATTACGAAAATATGTATTAAAAAAATATGGCATAAAAATTATAGTTACTTTGTGACATTTGAACCTTAGTATGCACGTGCATATATGCTTATTTCCCATTATGATAAGCATAATAATGATAAAGATTTTTGTAATTTACTTAACAAAATTATATATAACTTAAATGGATACAATAAAGTACACGAAAGTCAATGAAATATATAATTTTTTTTGTTTTTATAAACAATTACGGGTTTGGATACATACATAAATTATCTTCAATTTTGCAGAAACAGCGACGTACTAATCCTTGGATAATACTATAATAACCCTAGGGCTTGACGTCTATGGCGCAGGCAATTGCGTGGAAAACCTTGGTTTCTGCAGTATTGCTGTAGAAAAACCAGTGCAGAGGTGTGGCGCGGATGGCGCCAGGCTGGCGTGATCAGCGCCATGTCCACTGGAAGTTGACGCCATTAGCGTCAGGTCAGCGCAAGTAGCGCCACAGTCTCTGGAGCTTGACGCGATTTGCGCCAAGGTGACGCGAGTGGCGCCACAAGCTCTGGAGTATGGCGCGATCAACACCGAAGTGGCGCGGTTGGCGCCAAGGTCTCTGGAGTTCCATGCGATTGGCGCGGGAGTGGCGCGAGTCGCGCCACATGCACCGCCATGGTGGCGCGAGTGACGCTGGGGCTGGCGCGGGTCGCGCCAGACCTCGGGCAGGCCCAGTATAAAGGGCAGATCGCGTTTTGAAGGAGAAGAAACTTCTTCTTCTTCCTCCCAAAGCCCTGGACCTCCATTAAAGCTGTTCCAAGCTTCCTAGGACCACATATGCCAGCCTAAACACCTTCCTGTGACCTAGAAACCTGTTTTAACCGATCAGAAAGCGAAAATCCTTCCTCACATCCTTTGATTTGAGAAAAATCCATTCCCTCAGAGAACCTCAGAAACTTGAGTGTTGGCAAGAACCCAAGGCACAGAATGGATTACCGAGCTTGGGAAAGCTGTTCTCCAGCCTTTTGGGTCGCCACTGAGGTAAGAAACTTAAGTTTCTCCGATTGATTTTGAGTTTGGGAATTTTCTGGATTTTGTGATCTATGTTGATCTGGGGCTAGAATTAGTCCAGGATTCTATAGAGAATCTTGTTTAGAACTGTCTAGTGATGAAGGATTAGCTTTCAGTTTTTGAATTGGTGAATTTTGAATATTGGCTCTGTGAATGCATGTGTGACTGTGGTAGGGTCACTTGTTGTTGGTTTTCTGACATACTAGAGCCTAGATTATTGATTGTGTTGAGCCTAAAAGGCTACTTGAACGGTGCTTTGAGTGGAACTCAGACCGTTCCAGTGATATTATAGATGATAAAGCTGAGTTGAGCTTATGGATAGGCTATGCATTGAGCCTGTAATGACTCAGATGCTTGGTTTTCAGCCTTGAGAGACCTTGTGTGGTCTGTGAGAAGCCCAATGTGGGCTAAGAATGGTTAAAACCCTAGGATAGGAGAATTCTGTATATGATATGTTCTGTACTTGAATATTTGTGGTTTGGTTTTGATATTAGCATGTCCCTTGAATAGGGCGTGATACTGTGACTGTTGGTGGCGGGAGCCACAAACCAGGGAAGGAACTGCAGACTAATACCTTGCCAGGTAAGTTCTGAGTCCCTGGGGATTTATTCCCATTTGGTTGCACACCACACTCCTGGGGAGTGATGGTCATATTCATAATGTATGCATTGGTTGTTGCTTATTGATATGACTCTGTATTATTTGTACTTGGCTATGCTATGATCTGTGAATGGCATTGAGTGTAACTCTGCCATGTGCTGAGGGCATTGAGTGTAACTCTGCCATATGTCGAGGGCATTGAGTGTAACTTTGCCATATGTTGAGGGCATTGAGTGTAACTCTGCCATATATTGAAAAGCATTGAGTGGAACTCTGCTAGATTTGTGGGCATTGAGTGGAACTCTGCCATGGATGTGAAATGGACTTGATATGTATGCTTATCTGATGTTGTGTTGTGAATTGTGGGCCAGGGTGAGAATGATTTCCCAAGGACCCTGAGCTTACTGAGATATGTATCTCACCCCTTGTGGGGATTTGTGATTTCAGGTGACTCTTCAGACAGAAGAGAGCAGTCTCAGGGCAGGAGGCCCGAATAGAGACATTTCTGCTTGACTGAGAAGTAGAAGGAGCTTGAAGGCTCATTTGTATTTTGATTATGTTTTGTACCCTATTATGGGTTGTATAGTTCTGTATACCCTCTATGAGGGCAGTTATTCTTTTGTATCGCCATAGTGTGGTGAAAACTCTGATGTAAATGGATGTACAGGATTATAATGATATGTAATAAGATGACTTTCCTCCTGATTATTTTTGTTTATGATTCCTTATCTGTCTATGGTTATTTTGAAAAACTGGATCAGCAAGGGCTTATTTTATGTGCCTTATCTATACGTGTCTGATAAATTGGACTCCATACATAATGAATCAAGAAAAATGTTTTTTTTTTTTGCTTCCGCTGAATAATATTTTAGTTAATGAAACGCTAATCTGATATGAATAATGATAACACACCGGAGGCCTACGGGGGTGTTACAAATACCATGTTAAATAATACGTGTCATCACTAATTTGATGCCTTGCATGCGCTTCCGTTACGTGGCCTTCAAAAGAATTAAACGTTCTAGTTTGAGTAATAGTTTTTTATGTTATGTCAATAATAGTTTTATGTACATCAATAATAGTTTATGTTACGTCAATAATAGTTTTTTTAATCATCTATGGAAGGGATAACAGGTGCAACACATTGAAAAAGTATAAGAGTAATACAGACATTTATATAATATATTATTTTGACAGCAAATAAAAGAATAATATGGCGAGGTAGAAGATGTTAACAGTAAATAACAAGAAACGGGTAATGTTTACTTTCATGAAATAAAAATTGATTATGCACTAGTAATAATAAAAAAAAATCAGCTACACTATTAAAAAGACGTGTAATTGGAAGGTTGCAAACACCTTCAGTACCCCTGTGTCAAACTACAAGTTGAAATGAATATTTAAATATATAAGCAATTTATTTATAATATTCTCAGTAAATTGATTTAAGTGTTTTGTTTTTTGTGTGTATCAGTTAGATTTTATGAATTTTGATATGATAGGTAAGTATTTTATTATTTTTGTTGACTACTTAGTTGAATTACCAATTTTTTTTCTCGTAATTTTTTTTCCTTTGTTGTCCATGGGGATCGAAATAGGCCAGCTCAGTAAACATTTGGCAAGGTTGAGCTTGACCTGCATCACTATGACTAAGCCTAAGCTTATATGTTAAAAATAATTTATTAAGGTTTGAGTCTGACCTGCGTAAAGACTTTGCTAGGTTTGAATGACCGTATTGAAAGCATGATTAAATCAAAAAAATAATGGAAAGTAAAAAATAACAAACTACATGTATTTATGATATAAATTATAAATCATGAAATATGATTTTTTAAGTTAAAGTTAACATAGACTCAATATTCATGTTGAGTGAGTATTTTAGAAAGGGTAAAGTCTGACCTTTTTAATTGAAAAAACTTTATAACAAGCTCAAATTTCATATTTTTAATAAATAAACCTAGTCAAGGTAGGCTATAGGCAGCCAATGCCATATGTTCTTGAGTGGCTATCTAGCATATTTTCACCTGTAGTTGTCCGCTAATATTTTATGTGTAGCACCGCACCTCCCACCCCACCATGGCACCGTTTCTTCCACCCCATCGAACCTAACGACATATTTTAACCCTCGTTAAATTTTCTGTTGGCGATAATTTGATTTATTTTATCATTGTTGTATTTGTTTTTTTGGTATAATTATACGGTTTCCCTTGTCAATTTACACCAATTTTATATGTTTTTAAATAGAAAAACATGTACAGTTCAAACTTTAGTAAACAAAGATTGATTGTCATTTTTAAGTAAATTTATAGTTTAATAATAATGTTTGATTTTATAATGATATGACAAATTTGCCTTATATTTAGTAATATTAGTTATTGTTGGCCTTAAATCCAATCTTTTAACTTTTACATTTTAAAATATAAATATCACTATTACAACGGTTTACTTCATTAAAAAGGTAACATTTAATTTCCTAATAATGATGTAACATTATCAAAATATTAAAATTGTGAAATGAAAGTTGGTTGATTTCAAATGTTACTACTGAAAATGAAATAAAATAAAATGAAACAATACCGCCAATATTAATTTTTATACATTTTTCTTCACTGTATTTGGTTAATTAAATAAAAACTAATAAAGTGAAAAATTAATAGGTGTTGCAGAGCCAGTTTTCCATTTCGATTTTCATGTAATCATTTCGATCCAACGATCATTATTTGTGTTGTACATATATATATATATATATATATAATTTAGACTCGAGTACCGCAGAGTCCGTGACATAGTTAGCATAACAAAATGTTCAATGTTTGTATAGTTAACACTCCCAAGTTTTTCAATAACCGAGGAACCAAAACACATGGTTGTTGGTGGAATTAGGGAACTCGATCACAAAATCCACGTGTGGTTTCAAATTGTTTTCCGTAGTAAATGATTTCCATCCGGCACGGATTTTAGCAACTTTGCGCAAATGGTTGAACGTAATTTTGCATGTTTTGCTCCTGTGAAAATCAATTTTGGTGAATCCTCCATCATTCAAAAAGTCATACATCGCACTTGGCAGATCCTGCAACACACGTTGTTGATGGTTAGAATTTCATATTTACATGCAAATCATTGAAAACACAATTCTGTAAAAGCATGTAGTATATAAAAGGTTACCAAGGCAGTGGAAGACACGTTGCGTTCGTTTAACAGTAGGCGAAAAATGACGGAGTTAGGGTTGGATTTGTAAAAAGAGTGCCAAGGTGGAAATGAATGTGGCTGTGAGCTGCTTTTAAAAAAATTATAAAATATAAAGATTCGCCATAGAAGGTTAATGCAATGTGATGGTCTCCTTCAAGAGCGTAGTACTCCCTTATTGCAATCCACCCATCAACAATTAAAGGATTGTCGAAGGACTGATTGAATTTGACAGAATGACCTTTACCATGGCAATCTAACAAATGCCATATCTGACCCAGTTCTTGTTTAAAAGCTAAAACAAATGTTTTCGGGAGTTCCGCGTAAGGCTACTTTTCAAGTTTTTTAAAACATTAGTTTGAATGTGTCCAGATGCAACACAACAATAAAAATGTATAATATATGATACGTAAAGAAATAATATACCATGTCCTTAACGTGTATAATATAAAGGTAGTATTCAAATTTCCTATGAATCTGCATCATGTGTAAGGCCATGTCCTTAAGATTAACGGTACTTGCAGACATTTTTCCTGGGAAAACTACACCAAAAAAATGGTAAAATTGCATATAGTGTGTTGGCCAATTAAAGAACCATTAACTTGGAATGCAAATTATAAACATCATCATATGTGGTCATTAACAGATAACTTCACATGAAATTTAATGAAATAAAAAATGCTTTCAATCATTACTATATGAACCAGTAGTCACATAATGTTAATTGAATTAAAATATACAAAGTTGGGATTTAATATCCTGTTATAAAATATTATTTACACCACATAAAAATGTCTTTATGATTGACACAAAGGCTTTGTTGGATGCTTTTTAGACCACTTAAAAATTGTTAAAAAAATGTTAATGTATTGAAGCACAGTAAGGTTACAATGGAAAATGGTTAAAAAAAAGCTTTTATACATAACCACCCGTGCAGTAGTTTGGATATATCAACCATTATTCTAAGGCCCGTGCAGTAGGTTGAACATATAATAACCCGGAACAATGCAGCTTCTTCGTGTAGTCGTTGGTGTTCACCCTCTCTTTCGTCACCTTCATTTTCTACAGCCTCCCTATACCTGGTATAGTTAACGGTGTGTTTCCAATGGGTGTTAAGTGCTGAGTAAGTTGGTTTACCTGTGTAGTGTGTGGGTTGTAGTGGATTTGAAGAATATGAAAATAGTGCTGATAATGCAGTGAAATGCAGTTAAATATTAATTGTGTAATAAATGCCATTTACGGATGAATGAATGTAAAGACTAAGTAAGCACAGGGCTTGGCTTTGCCTATGAATATAAAAAACTTATTGCATTGCTTGCAGGGCCAAATAACGCGCCATGTGCAAAAAAGTAGTCAACATAATTGTCATAAATGATGGAATAGAAGGTCACTTGGGGTTAAGTACACGTGTAATTTTTTGGGTTTGGAACACCTTTTGTGGCTATAGCCCATTGCTATTGAATATTTTATTTGTTAACTGTATATTTACAATTCTTAATAAAAAAATTGGAAAATTTCATAATATTTTTTTAGTGTGAGATTGCATGTTGATATTGTAGGTAACAATGAAATTAAGTTCGAATAATTTCAGTTCTGACCATTCACTAAAAGTTTGTAGATGAAAAAAATTATGAACAAAAAATATTTTATTATGTACGATCGATTAAATTTTTTAAAAGATTAATCATTGAAAACATTAATATATACTTCCAAGTAATTTGTAGTAGTCCAAATAAACAAGTTTGTTTGATTATTAACCATGATGCATGTCAGTGGCAGATGTAGGACCTTGCATGAGTGGGGACAATTGACAGTAGTGGGTTAAAATATATAAAATTAAGGAGAGTAAAATATGAAAATATTACATAATTATATTGTCAGCTTCTTATTGTATAATATGAGGACATATATTACTTAACTTATATGTTATTTGTACGCTGCATGTCCTTATTTAAATTAAGTAATTGTCTAATAATTTTTAAAAAAGTAAATTATAGCAGTGTAACTATCTATAAATACAATAGTTACACTGATGTTCACGGTTGGGTCTAACCATATCATGAACCATTTTAGATAAATGGTTATGGAGTAATGATAGTGGCATGGTTAGGGCTAGGGTTAGGGTTACGGTAATGGTTACTATGTATAAGGTGATGGTCATGGAAGGTGCTAACAATAAACTATATAATGACTAATCATGGTCATTGTTAACATCATAGAAAGGATTTTGGTCAATACATGGTTCCTTAAAAGTTTTGTATTGTTCACCTAATTATCAAATGTCATTATATCATAATCAGTATATATTGACTTCTGCGTTGGCTTTATTAACATGTATTTCTTGAATTAGACAACATTAATCAAAATAACATTAAATGTCACTTGGTTCATGGAATATTGTTGTAATTTTCAACAATTACGAAATACACAATCAGTTACTATGACTGATGACCACCGAACCACCAAAGACATATACGGTATGTTCTTTCAAATATATGGCGGACTGACCCTGGTTAGCGATAGACATCATATTATTGATAGTATAAGCGTAACCAATGGGTGGGTCAATAATTAAATATAACTATACACAATATTATTTGAGTAATATTAGCGTTGAGCCGGAAACAAAGGTTGACCCCGACCGGCTTAGTTATATCCACTGCAAATGGGAATTTTTTAGCAAGTTTTGTTACTTGTTTTATTTTAGTTTTTTTTTATTGATTTTGAGTTAACTTGATATTTTGATTCATTGATCAATTATTTTAGAAGCGACAATAATTGTGATTGACTTTTAGGTGAAATATACTTCATGAAACAACTTTGGATTGTTTTTTTACCACTAAAATGAAAGTTTGGATTGTGGTTGGTAAAGTTTACATTGATTTTTAAACTATAGTATGAACCTTTTTTTAACACAAAATTTATTTTATGATACATATTAGTGTATAAAATATATTACGGTCATATAAGCCTTTTAAGTTATATGTTCAAATATATTTATTTTTGAAAAACTGATATGTAATTGTTTCAATTGCCCTTTCCAAATTAAATTGTGTAAATGTTTACGACAAGGTCAAATGTAAAACTATTGATGCAGTTTAAAATTTCACGATTAAGATTGAACTCATTTATTCATCTTCACGTCAAAACAGAGTCTAAACAGTATGAGGTTTTACTCAAAGACAATAGTTAAATGAACTATTTTAAAAATGTAGAAAGACTAACAGGTAAATAATAAAATATTTACAATAATGCTCGTGTTTCTTATATTCATGTGTTTTTTAAATTACAATATTATATTACTATAACTTTGATTACTTTGAAATCATTGATGATATTATAACCTTGAATACAACCAATGTTCAAAACAAGACAGTCAATGTCATTTTGAAAATGGTTTGAATATTACGAAGGATTGGGTTGGACTATAGTGGCGGACAAACAAAAAACAAATTTTAAAATCAAATTATCTATCAAAATGGTTGATGGGACGTTTGTTGTATCTCTATAATCATAATTAACACCACTGCAGTAGCACGGTACGTAACATGCTTTTCCAGACAGGGGCGCTGTCGCATATGATGGGATAATTGACCCGCAAAAATGGATGACAAATCCACGGCAACACCAACAATGATTTCTTTTGTAAAATTATATAAATAATAAAACAAATAAAATACCTTGGAGTGACAAAATATATTACAAAAGATTATTCGAAATGATATTGTTATTATTATATACTACTATTATATTATTATGATTATTATTAATATTCTTATTATTATTATCATCAACAACTATGAAATAAGTTACATAGTTTCACAAGTGAGGTGTCTGATATGAGAATAGCGGAGTCCACTTTGTTGGTAACGGATGAGTTTTCGGCGGTCACCCCTACCGTAGTAGACAAAAATTTATGTCATTTAGAACATGTTGATACCAATGCTCTCCCATTGCAGGAACCAAGGTCAGCACTGCATGTTTTGTTGAGGTTGCACTGTATGGTAAATTTATGGTCTGCAAACTGATGCACCATCATATTACTGATATTTAACTTTCTTAACACACAGGTCTTATGAAGTAGATGCTGAGGTTAATGTAGGGGTGCAACTATTGTTGTTTTTGTGGTTGACGACAAGGTACTATTTAAGTTGTTGATGCACATTTACTGATGCATATGATGAACCTTTGTATAAGATCCTGTCAAATTTTCTATGTAGAAACTACAAATTAATGATAATAAACATCTTTTACAACATTTAAACACTAAGATAGACCATCTCAGTCAAAGGTTGGAGGTAAATACTCCGCAAAATGCTGACTTTTTCAATAGTTGGTAGTACTCTGCAACTACAGGTTTTATGGTGCTTATACATATTTGTCATACTTATAGACTATGGATGCACGTGGCAAAGGATGGAAACACACAATCAATACCTTGTGGTCAATATGAATGGATGACTTTGTTGTTGGAATCAACAATATTGAATGACACTAAGCAACTGAGGAACTTGCGTCCTGGCAGTAGAGTTGTTGGCATCAATAAAGGAGGTACTATTAAAGGAGTTTGTAGTTCTCGTCACTTTTTGAAAACTGATCCAGACGCTATGGTTACTGGGAACGTTCAACGTATCCCTCAGACGTCTAGTGTGATGCTTGATGTATCCTCCGATGAGGATCAAATGGAGGGTGGCAATTGCAATGTTAGTATTGATAACACAGTCACAAAAGGCCATTCATTAAACGTGGAGCATAATTTGTGTGAGTCAAGGTTGAACATGAAGACCCCATTCGGGATGTCTCCAATTCAAAACAAGTCTATATTTGGACCACCAACGCTGACAAATGTATATCTACAATATTGCATTTTGTTACACATGTGTCCACAATGACATAACCATTAAACATTCTATAATTTCAATACTACTTATTTTGACATTGGTGTAAGAAAAACCCCATCATTATCAACCAACATTGGTGACACCAAATGTACATATTCATCACCGATGTCACCTCAGCCACCATAGGTGATTAAGGCTGATAAGTGTTTTGGGTTGACCGTCGGCAAGCGTAAGAGGTTTCAAATAGGTGCTTCAAAGAACATGATAACAAAGATTAAAGATGAAACATATGGTAGTATCAGCAATAAAAAGAAATCAGTAGCCCATTCGCATAAATCCAGGGAAAACGTCGAAGGGGACGTTACTTACAATAGTGGTGCCAAGAACTACACTATGCCACCAGTAAGTGCATATATGTGTGTGTGTGTGTGTGTGTGTGTGTGTGTGTGTGTGTGTGTTAATATCAAAACTGTCATCTAAAAATGAACAAACTAATATGTATATTTTCTTAAACAAGTTTTTCAATGGTGGTTGATGTAGCACGTAAAATCCAAATTTAGGCCAACAATGGACATGGGTCTAACCCAAGACAAAGTAAAAATTTGTTGTTATTTGTGGAATCCGGATGCTGATCCTAAGTGATGGTATACCATAAATGTCTTAATGTCATAATGAATGGATTTAATTTTTTATGTTGTCGCAGTGAGATCATTTTCAAAATTGATGATACAATTGGAAAGAGAAAGGATTTCAATTGCATGTGTCCTGGAAAAAGTGCCACCGAGGAGGTACATTTCATATTTTATGTAGGAATGCCTTACATTTTATGATATTATGAATGTGCATTTTTGTTTTACATATGACCTGCTTAAAATGGCTTCGCGATTAGGTAATCAATTGGATGGCTACAAAGGCAACTTGGTTGCAGAAGCATGTTAGCCATCAGACAGTGTGGAATCTTCCTCCACAATTTGTAGTAAGGTCATTGTGTCATAAAATATTGCTATAAATATATGTGGTAAAAATTATTGGTTAATTAGTTTTATATGCAAATAGAGGGATGTCAATGAAGGCGCAACAATTAGTAATTTTGTCGACACATACTGTAAAGCATGGATGGAGCCTTATGAAGAACTTCAATATGTTAGTGTCAAATGATTATGACCTCTAATATTATTATTGTAAGTTGCCAAAAAATAAGGACCACGAGAACATAACTTATCGTTTTGTTGTTAGATATACCTGTCAATGCAAGACCTAAATTCTGACCGTTGGTATCTTGGTGTCATGTGCATTAATGACAAAACCTTATACTACTTTGATTCTTTGATGGATCCTCATGTCGTCGACAGTAGGACAGAAGTCTTGAGGAACGTGGTATGGGTTGTAATACTTGTTGTTTGCTAATATTTTTAAGATTATGTATAGTTTAAATACTACTAACTTATTTGGAATGTAGTGTGAAGTTATAGCCCAGAAGTTATTTGCTAATACCCTACTTTTAGCCGAAAACATTTGTGGGCTTAGGTGTAATCATTACTGCCGAACCTCAATTTCCATATATAGTTTATTATAATGCGATATGGGGATATGCCGCCAAATTAATCCAGTCCCAGTTCACACATTCATCTGAAGTGATATCTTTATGGTACGGGTCAATTTAATTAAGAAATGGGAACCATACATTGAAACAAAATAATCCAATCCCACAACAATTGTCGCCTTAACTGTAATCATGATTGCTGAACTTAAATTTTCATGTATACAATATTATAAGAAAATATGGGCATATGCAACAAAAATAAATCAACTCAGTAAACACGTCCATCTCAACTCTCAATTCAGTGCATTTTAGGGACAAGTGACAAAATTTTTTGAAAAGTGGGAACCATTGTTTTAGTACAAATCAAATGCCCAAGCAGCCAAATGCAACTTTCATTGGTTTCCCATGCGCCGATGGTCAGTACACAAATACATGAATGCTGCAGCCTAAATTGCTTCACGTAAGTCGAGGATACACAGCCCATTCCAAGGGTTACAACGACAAATATTGATCTACAAGAAGCAACCTTCCTTCTTTTAGGCTAACCAACCTTCATTCTGACAATAAGCAACATGGATAAAGGTGGAAATGCTACAAGAAGTTGCATGCAGAGCCATTTTCATTTGGTACCACTGGGTAAGATTGCGGGCAATGACTATCAATTTTTTATTCAACCATTGCTAAACTATGAAACTTATAATTTCGTATTTTTTCCAATGTAATACACAGTGTTCGTGAAGAGCCAGTGATGGACATACAAGTAGATGGTAACATTGTGTTAAAAGCCTCATCTATGAGTATTTATATTGTAAACCTTCATGTTTTGTGAGAGGACAAATATAAAATGCTGATCCTAAACCTTATATGGGTTCATTAACGTCTGTAGGCTTGCCTCAAAGCCAACACAGAAAAATGTTTAATGTCTTCAGACACACCCCTAGCAACTCAGGAGACAGTGAAAAATATGCTCAAAACCATTCAGGTTGTTTCATCTACTTCAACATTGGTGGTTTGTTAATTGTTTAATGCTTGCGAAAAAATTTAACTTATCATGGGCAGGTTAAAACTTTTGTTATGACTTTCATCAGGATCTACAGGCTGAGGTTCCGAAGCTAAAAAAACTTAAGATTGAAGTGCATAAATTAGACGAAAGCAACACTGCACGGTAGAAGTTCATAATGTGATTTGTGATAAACGATTTACGTTCATGGAGCACAACACCCTATGACAAGTATAATTCCACAACAGAAGATTTTGTCACTCCAAACATGCGGCAAACCAACACGACATTAGGACGTGTACGACTGACAAAAGATCAAATGTGTTTTTCTACTAATGACCATAGGGTACGTTATAGTATCGTAAACATTACTGTTGTAATTGTTTTTGATTGACATAACTGAATCACACAAATAAACAAATATGTTTGCAAATGATTGATATAGGAAGTTGTAATGGGTGTAATGAGTACATGCGACAATCACAAAATAGGGAACTTGAGAAGGAAACTTTCATTCCAGTCCCCTTTAACTGAAACCAAGGAAAAAACTGGAAACCACCACTGTTTGACCATTGTGGGGAAAACCAGCAACGAAACACTTAAAAGGAAGTCCCCAATGGAGGTAATGGACAACAAGAGGGATTGGATTCGCTCAAAGGCAGCACTACAATATGTTGAATACATCCCAGGGGTTAGTAGATAACATGATTGTGGTATGCATATCATAATTTTAATGTTGTTTGAAAAGCTAAAAACTTATTTGTGTTCTTTATTAGGACATCATGTTTGTTTTCTATCCCACAAAGGACATGCAACTCACAAAAGATGAAATTCGTGTGTGTGCATATGCCTTTAACTCATCAATAGATAAATAGTAAGCTAAATTATCCTTGTAAGCTATCAGCTTGTGTTATGGACGGTAAAAAAAAAATTTACGCGATCTATATGATAATGCAGTATGTTTATGTGTGGGGCAAACTTTTTGTTGATAACCATTTTATTCACATGGCAAAGCTATAACTGACATAGTATTTTGTTTGTTCAAAATGTTTATTTACAGTGATATCCTCGTCGTTATAGGCATTGAGATATGCAGGATTGATTTTCATAGTCTATCTCCATTGAAGCCAATGAGACCCTTGGTATGTAGTAGGCGACCAACCATTATTTTTTGTTTACACTTTCAATGTACACAATGTTTGATAAAAGGTGACATCATTATGCTTTTGAAATAGATAGTGTATTTTATGTCCTTGGTCATTACCAAAAAGCAGTCATCAAAGACAAAGGGAACAGTGTGGTGCATGAGTCCATTTTTTGAAGTATATTACGCCAAACCTCTGTGCTTAATAAAAAAAAATTATGCTAATGTACAATTTGTGTCTCCTAACCATTGAAATTAACAGAAGGACATCTTGGATGGAAAGACAATGTGTCATTATTGGTTAAGTATGTTGACCAATAGATGCCCGTATTTGACGAACTATCACTGGTATTGGCCTATAAATGTTTTATTAATTACACCATCAAGGTATTTTGGCCTTTTCAGTTAACTCCATTATGTTGTTGTTATAGATTTATGTTCCATTGGTGGACTTCAAAAACCAATTCTCTTTGATGGTCATATCTATAAATACACACAAGGTATACCATCTCCGTTCCAACCTAAAGGAAGATGAATATCAACAAACAAAGGCCAACATGCATCTGGTGGTAAGCTAAATAAGCATTATTTACTTTACAGTTTGGTTAAACGTGTTTTTTGATTGACATAATAATTTATTTTTAATTTAAACATTAATTTTGTCCTCTAGTGTCAAGCCTTATCTACAATAATGGGAATTATGTACCCTGACAAAGTCTCCTTGAAGACTACATATTGAAGAATGGGAAGTTCATGACCTGATTAGGATACCATGTGATGCAAAACAGTACGTGAAAAATTTGTTGTGGTAATGTATTGGTTAACAAAATACAATATCAATAAATAACTAATGACTTATAAATTGCAGTAACAACTCTGCAACATGGGTCATGCATTGGATGATGATGGAAGATGCTCTAAATTTTAATAATATCAGCACAGAGGTTAATACAACAATTATTTGGTTGTTAATTTATTCCATATTGGCTGATTGCCCTTAACGTAACATGATCTCAAAATACATTTTTTTCACAGTTTGATCCTAGGCTACTGCGTATGAAGATTGTCATGTAATTGCTTACGGGAGAACACAATGAGAGCAAAAAAGAGCTCATGGCTAATGCAAATGCCTATTGGAACCAGCTTGGCATAATGTTTACAAATGATTTTAGTTTTTTGCTAATTAGATCATGTCCCACGAAAAATTTTGATTTTCACTTTGTGACTTACTTTTACATAGCAGTGGTGGTGTTGTTGGACCAAATTTGCACTGGTTGTCCAACTTGCAAGTGTTGGAGCTTTTGGGATGGTTTGGTTGATGCAAGTGGGACAATTGGTTGCTTATAAATATATGCCTATTTTTGTAAACTTTAATCTGTTAGCCCGATGACTATTTAGCAAATTTTGGTATATGGCTATTGTTTAAATGATTTCATTCACCTCATTTTGACCAAATTTATTATTATGCAGTAAATTAACAGTTTTTTTCATCCAAAACTGCCCATATTATTATCAATATCTTTAAAGTCTTAGTGTAACACCCTCAGATTTGTGAGTTTTTCTCATTAAAATATCAATATGCACTTGTATTTGACAAAAATTAGTTTAAGGTAAAAATGACGAAAACGTCCCTAGAAATTTTTAAAATGACCAAAATACCCTTCACCCTCAAAATGGCCATTATAAATTTTAGAATCCAGTAGAAACCTGAGGAAAGGATAATATACTCCTAATGAATAAATTCCCAACAAAGCAGATAACAAGAAACTATGAATTAGAATTTCTAGGAATTTTAACAGAAATTTTGAAAAGAACTCAATACAGACTAACTCGAGTATTTAAAAATCACAGGAAAATGCTAAATACAGTCCATAAGATTTTCTCTTAATTATGAGAGAAATGGACTTCTTAAAAAAAGTTAGTTTAACAATTTTGCTAATTAGAAGCACAATTGACCAATAAGAAACAAGAAATAATTACTACATGTAGTAAAAGAAATTTTTTTTTGTAGATTTGGCTTTTAGAATAAGTGTTGGCCGTGCAACCTAAAGACCAAAGGAGAAAAGCCTTAGAAAAACAAAGAATAATCACATGGAAGGTTGAAAAGTCTAACTTAAATCTAATTGGTTCATGTAAGAAGCAATAAATGCTTAAGAATCTTTTAATATACAAAAAATGTAGCAAAACCAACGTATGGAACCAAAGCCATAAAGAATTGTCTACACCAATTTGTATGGCACGTGAAAAATAAGCTTAAGCCAAGGAAAAGTATAGAAAACTCTTGAAACAATACACTTGGAAGTAAACCATTCATTAGCTAATAAGGAGCAAGCACATGTAAAGCAAGCAATAATAACTTTAGGTAGATATTTGTAGATTTTTTTTAAAAAAGGAAAAACCTAACACTATGTATAAAAAGCAAGTGGGGACCGTGAAGAAGGCTGGAAAAAAGAAAGCAATGTGCAGCCTTAAAGCCTTGTCCTTTTCAAAGCAAAAATTAAACCACTTCCAAATACCAAAAGCAAGGAGTAGCCGTGCACACTCCCTAAACCGTGTATACTCCCTTTGCATCTTTACTTCCCTTGACCTTTCTATCATTTTCAAGCTGAACCTTGTACCTAAGAATAGAAAAGAAGAAACCAAGACCCTACCTTGAAGAAGCTCACGTGAAACTCAAGAAAAAAAAAAACAAGAAAGGGTGTCCAAATCTAAAGGCAACAAAGGTATAGGAAGTTCTTGATAAGCAAAGTTTAAATATGAATTTTGCTAAGATTTCTAATTACTCTAAAAGAAATCTAAGCCCTATTTACTATGTGTGATGAATTAATGGACATGTAGGTAAGTAATTTGAGTCTAAGATTATAAGTGACTAAATAATTTAAATCTAGCTATTTTGGAAAATAATTGATTTGATTTTGGAATAATAAAGAATGGATTAAAAACAATAAATTTAATTTAACTTGGTAAGGGAATGATTAAGAGGATTAAACTTTTGAGTATTATGAACCATTTGAAAGAATAAACAAACCATTTGAAAGATAGTATTATATGGCAAATGTTTCACTAAAGTTTATGTTTTATTTCTATAAATTCCTAAGTATACGAATTAAATTTTATATGTTGTAATCATATTTATTATGTTTATTATGTTAACCTATTTTAATAAAATGATTAAGCTTTGATGTATTATTATTTATTCCAAGAAATATATGACTAGAATGATTGTGAACCCTTGAAGGAATACAAATATTTGAATGATTTGTACGGTGTGAGGAATAAAGTGTTACATCGTGCATTCAAGTGTTTATGCAACTAAGATTGATTATTAAGTGACTAATGAAATGTTTTAGCTTAAGGCTTGAGAACCTGTGGTGATGTATGATTTATAAAATTTTATGTGATGAATGAAACGAAGTTGTGCGTATGGAATAATCATTATCGATGTACTTTTGAATATGATGACTTTTGGTTTATAGAGATACTAACGAAAGAATAATATGGATGATGATATATGAGAATGATTATTCATGCATGTTTCATTCATATGCAAATGCCCTACGGGGGTTAAGCCGTGTTGCCCTACGGGGGTTAAGCCGCGATGTTGACCTCAAGAGGAGGTGTCAGATAGCTGAGGTTTGAGACGAGCGTTTAGACAAAAGGTGTCTAAGCTGGGGGGTAGCCACAGTGGGGAGATCACCTACCCATGATGATCACATGTTGTGTGGGTGTGAGTCCTTTTGCAACACTGACCTACCCTGACTGGTCGATCCAATCTGTGCCACTGGGATGGGGCTATCTTGACTATGGCCATGTGTTGACTAGTTGATAAATCATGCATCATGCATTTCCATGCAATTTTTATACTAAATGTTATGTTGGTTATTAATGAAAATATTCTGATATTTAAACTCTGTTTATCATGAACTTACCCTATTTTGTGTCTGTGGTTGACACCTGTGATGACCCCAATTTAATTGGGCGAGCAGAGGAACAGTAAACTGTGGATAATGTTGAAGGCGATGTGATGAAGAAGCTGGATGAACTGTGTGCTGTGGATGTGGTTTCCTATTGATCTGTACTTTGTATTTGGCTGTCTGTATATTTTATGGCTATTGAACTGTACTTTGTCTTTGGCTGCCTGTATATTTTTATGGACAAGATATTTTGGGACTGTATATGGACTGTTTAAATTAAATTGTATGAGGTATGTTGTGGAGAACTGACAAACGTAGTAAATTAAGTAGCTCACTTAGAATATTAGTTTTACGTAAACGAATTACTTAAGCGAAAAAAAAATATATGTGTTTTCATAAAAATAATAAATAATAAATTAAGTATAATGATGCATAAACTAAATTTAGGCATTACAATTAGTGGTATCAGAGCCATGGTTTATTTCTTAGGACTGTGTGTTTTGCCATATTCTGTGTGTTTGGTATGTGTGGTGTATTTTGTGATATGGTTTTGTGTATGCTATGCCTTTCTGTATGATATTGTGTTCTGAGAAGATAAGTTGTACGTTACATGGTTTGAAGATTGGTAGGAAATTAATAAATAAATTTTTTTGAGATAAAAGAATAAAAGTTTATTTGTGGTGGTTATTCAGGAACATGGAAACACATACTAAGACTTTCGTTTTGCTTAATGTTCAAACCTACGAAGAGAGATCCGAGGAAAACCAAACCACTACTTACTTTAAAATAGTAAAATACCGAGCAAATTCTACTCAGTATGAGCCTGAAATCACCAAGGAAGATTGCGAAACTCTAGTTATTCCATGGACCGCAGATAGAAAAGTATACCGTCTTATGGAATATTATATTTACTATGGCTCTGAGAAACCTGTTGATGCTTCCGCCTATCGTACCGAACAGTATTACGATCTTGAAGGAGTAGGGCAGAATTTCTGAAAACTAAAAGATAAAAGAAGAAAAAGTAGTATAAGAACTAAGGAGAATGTGTAAAATAATCAGTGGGAGATGTAGAATAGTATAAGGTGGTGTGATGTGCAGAAAATATAAATGACAGTAGTATAGAAATCGTGTGATGTAACTTTATAAAAGTAGTAGTATCAAACGACGTATTAAGCAGTGTAGTACGTAAAATATAAACTATAGCGAAATGTAACTTGGAAATGAAGTAGTCTAAAATATAAAGAAATAGTTGAATATATTGTAAAATAGTGAAGTTGTAGTAGAAGTTATATTCTCATCTACTAATCTTATATTCTAATATGAAATTTACGTTGTTTTGCCAATAAGTAACAAGAGATGGCTGGAAGAAATGACCGTGCTATAGCGGAAGCGTTACAAGCGTTAGCGCAAGCATTAGGAAATCAACAAAGAAACGTGAATGCCGAATATCAAGGTTAGAAAATTTTCAAAGAAATCATCCACCTACTTTAAAGGAGGGTATGACATGACCCAGACGGTGCACAATCATGGCTAAGGGAAATCGAGAAAATTTTCCGAGTCATGGCCTGTCCTGCTGATAAAAAGGTACTTTTTGGTACTTATATGTTGGCAGAAGAGGCGGAATATTGGTGGGAAAACACTCAATTAAGACTAGAAGTTGAAAATCAAGTCATAACTTCGGAAATTTTCAAGACTGTCTTTTTAGAAAAATATTTTCCTGAGGATATTAGGAATAAAAAGGAAATGGAATTTTTGGAATTAAAACAGGGAAATATGACTGTAGCAGAGTATGCAGTCAAATTTGAAAAGTTAGTAAGATATTTCCCTCACTACCAAGGGATAGAAGGGGAGAGTTCGAAGTGTGTCAAGTTTCTCAATGGATTAAGGCCCGAAATAAAGCAAGCTGTGAATTACCAAGGTGCGCCAATTTCCCCAATTGGTAAATATGTGTAGAATTTACGATGAAGATTCGCGAGCAAGGGCCTCCCACTATAAAAATGTAGGACCTATGAGAAATAAAATGAAATATCGCCCAACTCAGGGAAGACCTTATAACCGTTCGTATGCTCCTAGAGCTCCAGTGCATCAAGCTTCCTCATCCGTGCCTATAAGATGTTTCAGATGTGGACAACCTGGACATATTGCTTCTGCATGCCCAATATGTTCGGTGCGCCACAAGAAAGGACATCTTTCAACAAATTGTCCTATGAACCGCCCGAAGAAAGAGGAAGGGAATAAAAGCCATCCCCCAGAAAAGCCCAGAGCCACAGGAAGAGTATTTGCTCTTAGTGGAAATGAAACTTCTCAATCCGAGGATTTAATCCAAGGTAAGTGTTTCATAAATAAAATTCCTTTATACGTATTATTTGATTCAGTAGCTACTCATTCCTTCATCTCGTACACATGTGCTCAAAACTTAAAACTTCCTATCTCTCCTTTAAATCTCACCTTAATAGTTACAACCCCTACTAGTAAATCTGTTGTCACTTCTGAGATTTGCTTGAATTGTCAGATAGAAATTGATGATAAAATATTTTTGGTTGATTTGATCTGTTTACCCTTACAACAAATTGATATCATACTTGGTATGGATTGGTTATCAACCAATCATGTCATGTTAAATTGTTTCGATAAAACTGTAGTTTTTGGAAACCCTCAAATTAGTAAGGATATTCAGATTATCTCTCCTAACAAAGTCCTTAGGATAATGGAAAAGAATGATGTTCAAATATACATGATTACCTCTTACTCTGAATCTAAAATTAGTCTTGATGAAAAGGATTTACCTGTAGTAAAAGAATTTCCTGAAATATTCCAGGAAATAAATAGTTTACCTCCTGAAAGGGAAGTAGAATTTTCTATAGATTTAATCCCAGGAACTGGGCCTATTTCTATAGCACCTTATAGAATGTCCCCTATAGAATTAGCTGAGGTAAAGAAGCAAATAGAGTAATTGTTGAGTAAACAATTAGTAAGACCAAGTGTATCACCTTGGGGAGCTCCAGTGTTACTAGTTAAGAAAAAGGATGGATCTATGAGAATGTGTGTGGATTACCGTCAGTTAAATAAAGTAACGATTAAAAATAAATACCCTTTGCCCAGGATAGATGACCTTATGGATCAATTAGTAGGAGCTTGTGTTTTTAGTAAAATTGACCTTAGATCAGGATATCATCAAATCCGAGTAAAATTTGAGGATATTCCTAAAACTGCTTTTAGTACCCGTTATGGTCATTATGAGTATTTAGTTATGCCTTTTGGAGTGACTAATGCTCCCACTATATTTATGGATTATATGAATAGAATTTTTCATCCTTATCTTGATAAATTTGTGGTACTATTCATAGATGATATTTTAGTATACTCTAGAACTAAAGAAGAACATGCCGAACATTTAAGAATTGTGTTACAAACTTTGAAGGATCGGCAACTTTATGCTAAACTGTCTAAGTGTGATTTTTGGTTAGAGAAAGTGAATTTCTTAGGTCATGAAATATCTAAGGGAGGAATTTCAGTAGATCCTTCTAAAGTACAAGCTGTATTAGAATGGGAACGACTTAAGACAGTCACTGAAATTAAAAGTTTCTTAGGACTAGCAGGATATTATAGAAGATTTATTCAGGATTTTTCTAAAATAGTCTTACCCTTAACTACTTTAACTAGAAAAGGTCAAGCCTTTGTATGGACTATCCAGTGTGAGGAAAGTTTTCAAACTCTTAAACAAAAGTTGACTACTGCACCTGTATTAGTTTTACCTAACTTAGAACGACCTTTTGTAGTATATTGTAATGCATCTAAGATGGGTTTAGGAGGAGTTTTAATGCAAGATGAAAAAGTAGTCGCATATGCATCAAGACAATTAAAACCTCATGAAAGAAACTACCCTACTCATTGTTGATTTGGGATATTACTGAACTAAGGGGGAGCTCTTGAAGATTAAAGATTTATAAAGACTTGGAAAGGTTTTGGCTTTCAACATGCTTGAAGACTTGAAGGCTTGAAGATCAAAATTATGATTAAATGTAAAAGGAAAGGAAGCCTTCTGATGATCCAAGTTCTTATATGCATACCATTGATAATCATTCATGCATTACATCATAAAAGCTTAAGCAATTGATTTGGAACTTAAAAAATGAGTCAAGCTTTTTGGAAAAATAGTTCTAAGTCTTTTTAATCGATTACCAAACTTAAATAATCGATTACATTGTTCTTAAGATTTTCTGGAAATGAGTA
>PYAF01000219.1:303066-351254 GCA_007407185.1 Glycine tomentella | reverse complement strand
GCCATGTGTTGACTAGTTGATAAATCATGCATCATACATTTCCATGCAATTTTTATACTAAATGTTATGTTGGTTATTAATGAAAATATTCTGATATTTAAACTCTGTTTATCATGAACTTACCCTATTTTGTGTCTGTGGTTAACACCTGTGATGACTCCAATTTAATTGGGCGAGCAGAGGAACAGTAAACTGTGGATAATGTTGAAGATGATGTGATGAAGAAGCTGGATGAACTGTGTGTTGTGGATGTGGTTTCCTGTTGATCTGTACTTTGTATTTGGCTGTCTGTATATTTTATGGTTGTTGAACTGTACTTTGTCTTTGGCTGTCCGTATATTTTTATGGACAAGATATTTTGGGACTGTATATGGACTGTTTAAATTAAATTGTATGAGGTATGTTGTGAAGAACTGACAAACGTAGTAAATTAAGTAGCTCACTTAGAATATTAATTTTACGTAAACGAATTACTTAAGCGAAAAAAATGTGTTTTCATAAAAATAATAAATAATAAATTAAGTATAATAATTCATAAACTAAATTTAGGCATTACACTTAGTACTAGCAAACTTGTCTTCCTACCTTTCTTTTTCAACACAACACACCCATAGTACAAAGGGAATTCACTATACGATCATAATTTCTTATAGTAACTATAGTCATAGCATACAAAAACAAGGATTATTTTGGTATAATGAACCATATGACAAATTTTTAAGGTACACAAAACCAGATTATACCAGTCCTATTTTAAATTGTGGAACGTGTATTGTCATATTGTTTGGCACTTCCAATACAGGAACACTTTGGAACCACTCAAGTTCAGCGCATTCTGCCAGCATATAATTAACAACAGAATGTGCAATGATGTTATGAATTGTACGAGAGCCTAAATCCAACATAGGAACACTTTTCATCTTCCCATAACAAACGGCACCTAGCGGAATGTCCCTTAAAAGAAATAATCTTTTAGGTTGACCTATGGTATATTTGGTATTCTTATAATGTTGAGAAGAGTAGATCCTCACAAAAGTTTCATGCACTTGTTGTAGCATATCTGAGGCCTAAGACATCAAGTTCTACAACAAAAGTTGCTCCATTACCTGCAGCTACAACACCCCTTGCACTGGATGGAGTGGATGGACTCCTAGCAGATGTAGGTTCAGACTGTCAACAATATCGTGACATTGGTTTAGTGTGAAAATTGAGACATCAAACAAAATGACTTCAACCACCAGCATCACGTATATGAAATCATTGTTAACACATAATTAACCTAACATCCCTTAACTTTAGCATTAACTACACTTATTCTCTTCCTGATTTAAAAATAACATCTACTTTTCTTATTTTATGCATTATTGTTTATACCCTTTGACACTCAAGTTTTATTGAAAATTACACATGAGGTTTTCATTCAATAACCAGACAGATGGTAACCTTCAAAATACAATACAGGTATAATGAACGTAGATGTAATTTTTCAATAAAAAGGTATCAATGCAATCATCCATAACCTCGGAGGATGTCAGTCCAATTACCCCTTTTTACTTGTGGAGGCTAAAAATTGCAACTCTTAATAAAGACAATACTTAATGTGTTATAAATTTAATATTCTTTTTTTTACCAAACCTAAACCAATCCAACATTTTTTTTTGTCAAATCCTTTATATAAGAAGATATTTTTTTTTTTGTGAAATCCTGTGCAAAAAAGAAAGCTTAGTTTGGAATATATGTCTTTACTTTAATCTGATATGTTGATCAGTGTTTAACAAATTTTGGTATATGCCTATTTTTGTAATCATTTCATTTACCTCAATTTTTAGCAATTGAATTATTATGCAGTAACAGTTTTCTTCATCATTTATAATTGAAAGTAAATGAAGGTCTGGAACAGATTTGTGTTGTGGAACATCCCAGTCTAAAAACCCAAAAAACTACAAACAAACTGAAATTTTGGTGACTTCATAACCTCCACTCTTTATTCCCAACATTTACTTGTTGTATTAAACTGAATATTGCTAGTCAAACACAGAATTTCTCAATTTTTGTTAGTGAAGCTAGTAATAAAAAAACATTAAGAAATTCAACGGGCAATGGTTTTGGGATAATAAAATAACATGAAGATTCCTTTTGTAATGTGACATTTCTTAACTTTCTTTTAACCTTATTAGTTACTAATTACTATAGTATGTTTCATTTAATTAACATGAAATCACATTTGTGATTTTTGTCTTACACAAAAATTGGTAATTTGGTTTTTCTCTTCCCTCTCATCGCCATCCAAACCTTAAAGTTTAAGCATTTCAGAATCTAAAAAGGAAGACATGCAAACATGGTCTCTTCATACCATCCTAGCCACAATGAAACGACCATAAGCATCTCGAGTACACAGTTCAGACGCTGTCATATTTTGATGCTTCAAGAAGCTGGCTTTTTAAATAACTACTTAAAAATAATGATTATGCAATGCTTTAGTTTAGGTACATATATCATCATACAAGTTAAAATTTCCCCTCGTATGTCATCCATTAGGCAAATATAAATTATGCCAAACGTTAATGTACTACCATTTCAATATTTTACCTAGAAATATACCACACACATACTTATGTTTGGTGCCACATGTTTTTGTGTCTGTTGATATCAAATCACAACCAAGTATATAACCAATACAAAGCATTTGCACTTGCATAGACATGAGGAATCGTTTTCCAAAAGCCAGTTTGAGTTAAGTCATTTCGCACAACTTCGATAATTATGCGTTGTGGGACAGTACAATAGAGTGACAACATGCTTCAATGGTGACACATGGTGTGCTTTCAATGAAATACATGTGTGCTTTCAATGACCATAGTGCTACTACAATACACATAAAAACATATTCTTGCATTGCACCTATATTGCTACAATTATTCACTTAATTCACTTCATTCAATTAATTCACATAAACCAAATACAAAAACTCGGCAGTTCAAAAACAAAATTAATAGAATTGGTCATGAATGGTGAATATCTTCTATTATTTTCATAATTTTGTCATATTTGTAGTCACCTTGCATTCTCTTTGCCAAGACCCCACGTTTGACGGTGGAGCCAAGCCAACATAGGCACCTTTTGCTGATACATAGCCATCTTCAATATACCTATATATATATAGATGAAATTAATTAAATTATATTAAAACAAAATACATGTGTGCTTTCAATGAGCATATAGCTACTACAGTACACATAAAATTATCTTCTTGCATTGCACCTACATTGCTACAATTATTCACTTAATTCAGTCAATTTCTCTACCATGGTTTAGGTGATTCTCTTATCAATTGATTCTCAAAATATAGATCATCAATAAGTTATCAGAGACTATAATATTTTAAATAAAACAATGGTAAGAACACACCTCTCTCTAACCAAAAGCTTGCCACTAAAATTACTACGCTCGTCCCACTTGGCAAAATTCTCTGATTCAGGAAAACTGTAAGGCCAGCTTTGAACTTCCACCAACATCTGTAAGTTTTGTAGCTATGTTATAAAATCAAGCTATATAATATATACTTACATATAACATATATAATGTAAATTAACATTAAACCTGTAATTTAGCGTCTTCCCATAGCTTAAAGGGGTCACTTCCATCATAGGGAGTATTCAAATAAATGAAAACAGGACCAAAAACTTTCTTCCATGCCTCACCAGCATTGAACTTGGGCACCACATCCTCTATGCTATAAATGGGCACTCAGAAACAGTTGGTTGTTATTTTGGAACCAAGATTCTAAAATTACAACCAAACCATAATTAACAATTCTATATTATTTTGCAATACAAGTAACTAGCTATCACGTGGTACATCCACTCCACTCCTCCCCATCATCCTCTCCCGCTCTCTGCCACTAATGCCCCTTCCTCCACTTCACACGAACTCATCCCCGTTTACCACAATCTGAACCTACACGTAATAACAACCAAGCCAGAGACAAAAACCCATTTACCACAGTCGAACACGCATAAACACCAGATTCAAATCACTCATTTCCAAAATCCCCAAAACACCTGCAAACAGATACCAATATTGTGCTAACTAAAATTTAACATTCTACATAATAATCACTTCACCAACAGTTAAAATCATATTCAAACAATTGTCAATTTACATAACTAAGGTGTTTAATAACACATAAAACCAAAGTGACCTGTTTCTGTTTCGCATTAACCGATTCGCACCATAAAAGCAATCTCGCAGTCCAGAATCACGACCACAGGCTTCACCTATGCCAGCTTCAGCATCAGCGAAAATCATAGGTTGATGACCGGGAAAAATAAATTAAAAAGGAAAAAAATACAAACGAAAATTTTATTTGCATTATCATTATACGCAGGCCTCGTCATCCAGAATCACGACCACAGGCTCCATCTATTTGCAGCCTCGCCGTCTAGAATCATGACCACAGGCTCCACCAATTCGGAGGCCTTGCTGGAGGAGAACTTGGAGTCGCCGGTACCACCGAACGAGTTCAACTCTTCATGAAAGCTGTACGGTTTGTTATTTATTTATTTTATACGCTTCTTTCTTTTATTCAAACCAAAATAATTTCTTTATTATCAGGTAACAGGTAACAATCAAGACCTTTTATTATTTTAATATTATATCCTGTGACTGAAAAGGCTGCTTCACCGATGTGGCTGGAAAAGCACAACTTCATGTTAGACTTGGCGTTTTCTGTTACGGGTAATCTTACATAGAATGGGAAAATGTGTTTGTGCAGGCTATCCGTACAATACTATACTTATGTGAGTACACGTCAACATAATAAGCAGTGTTGTGAAAACCCGCCTAATCATTGATTCAGTCAATGTAGTAGGTTAGTGATCAAATAAGTGGATCAGTAATTGATCTGGTTTGATCCAGTCTATATTAAAAAATTAAAATTATATTATATTTAAATATATAACTAACATTATTTGATTAAGAAAAATATACTCAAAAATTCAAAATAATAATTGAAGTATTAAAGTTGATAATACAAGTAAATTGTATTAATAATAAAAGAAAATGTAAATAACAACTACTTAAATTAAAACACAAACCCAATTTTAAATATAAAAAGTGAGCAAGAAAGAGTACAGAAAACAATAAAAAGAGTACAGGAAGCAAATATGAATTTGGAGACCCAAAGCGAAAATCTAATCCCCAATAATATATATACCTCATTTTCTCCCTTCTCTCTTCCTGCTCTTGTGCTGCTCTCCTCGTCTCGTCGCGCCGTGCCTCGCCCCACTGCGCCTCGCCTCATTTTCTCTCTTCTCTCTTTTCTCTCTACCTGTTGGTCTGCTACCCTCTAGGCATGGCAACTTGACCCACATCCGTGGGCACCCACCCGAACCCGCCCCGATGTCAATGGGGAAAAACTGAGTTGACCAGTTTCAGGTTCGATTTTCCCCGCCTGTTAAATTTGGGGGCGGGGGCGGTTTTGGTAATGCTAATATCCGCCCCACTGATGGAGTGCTTTTAGTTAAATATTTTTCTATCCTTCTTAGCTTAATTGACTTTTCTTGGACTTTTATTTTTCCATTCTAATTCAGTTTTTGTCTTAGGCAAGTAAGTGGGCTTAATTGCTAATTGTAACGTATTTCAGATTTTATGCTCACTTGACCTATCTGCCTTGTATAGGACTTACAGAGCTCTACAAAACTCCGAATGGAGCATTCTAGTAGTCCCTAGAAAGATAACAAAAGATCTACTAGTTTGCCAGAAATAAGCCGAGGCTAATTCTACCATTTGGAGGGTCATTTTGGGCTTCGAAGTAAGAACTGCACTTATATTTTGGGCTACAAATTTGATTTTTATGGTTATAAATAGTAAATAATTAGAATTGATGGGTTTTGTTGATGGCCCATTCTTTTCTTCAGACTTAGTCACTAATATTAGTGACATTGGACAGACTTATGACACATTTCATTTAATAAAAACAGTTTTACATTTCTCTCTTTAAGTTTTTAGGATCAAAACCCTTGCTTTTATTTTCTCTCAACTGTTCTTCCTTGTTCTTCATTGTTCTTCATTTTCGTTTTGCTATTCTTCCATTTTTTTGCAATCATTCCATGGGGCTTTCACTGATGATGATCATGGAAGGCTAAATACTCAATCAATCCAAGGATCCAACCCAAGCACAAGGAGAATTTGAGTTCTGGTTTGGTATTTCGAATTCTATTTGAATGTTCACTTTCTTCTTCAATTGCTATTTGGTTTTCATGATTATGAATGCATTTAGGATTGAAAATGGATTAGGTTATGGATTCATTTCCTAATTTTGAATATTAATCACAGATTAATTGGATGATATTTCAGTTAGGGTTGTGGTTTCAATCAAATTAGGGGTTAAGTTGATTGAATTGCTTCTAATAAGATTGAATGAACTTTCATAATAGGATAAATTTCTGAGAACAATGATGATTTGAATTGCTTGGTGAGGTGAATTGGATTAATGCTTTAATTCTGTTTTACATTACTTCTTTTGAATTCTCTTAGTTTTTGTGGCGCTCTTTAATCTTAGTTTAGGTTTTTGCAATTTTTACTTACGCACATAAACTGTTCGATAAAAACCCCCCCTTGCTGTTATTAGTGAGTCAAAGCTAGAACCATATTGATAGTGTCTCTAAGTCGACCTAGGTTAATCATGTGCTACAGAATTAGCGTAGTTAAATTGTTTTGGAGCGTTGCGGCAAACGCATATCAAAACTGGCGCTGTTGCCGGGGATGTGGTTCATTGTGTGCTAGCTTTAATTCACTGTAATTAGTTCATAGTAGTAGAAATAGATAAAAAGAAAAAGAAAAAATATATATTTTCATACATTCACTGCATATTGACATTCTGTTGCACAATTGCACTTTGTCACATATTTGCATTGTTGTTGCTGTGCATTATGAAGTATAGATGATGTAGTTTATGTGTGCTGTCAAAAAACAGAGAAAACAGAGAAAAAATAGGGCAAAAACAGAGTAGTAGTAGGGAGAAAATTAGTGTAGTGTAGTTATTTTTGTAGTGTCATTTTGCTATCCCAAAATTTTTCCGACTTGTGCAGTTTGAGTTGCGATTTGTTTTCCAAGGTTTACCCCCCATTTTAAACAAAAGCAACCCCATAAAGGTTAGGTGTGGGTTCAAATTGGCAAATTCGACCTCTAAGTAGGACTTTTGGACCATTTTTTACAATTGTCACAGGGGCATTCTGGTAATTTCACAGTAAACTATCTCAGAATGGGCTGAAATTTTACCAGAATGTGCAGAAAATTCACTGTTATTTCATCGTTTAGGCCACTTTTGAGGCGATTTTCTAATTTCATGATTTTTAAAAATTACCAAAAAAATCACAAAAATCAATCATGATTTTTAGATATTCACTGTTATTTTTTTAGATTTTTTCAAAAACTTTTAGGGCAGTTTTCAAATTTTTATTTCATTTCAGTATATATAATTAGTAGTGTCCTGGTAGAATAGCTGTTTGATATTTCTGTGTTGTCTGTGTTTGTTGTTCCTTATGAGCTGAACTGTGTATGACCAGGTCCACATCAAGTGACTTACATTCATATGATCCTGAGATAGATAGGACATTTCACAGAGTAAACAGACAAGACATTAGTTTAGATGACTTTGATAGTGTAGTTTTAGACAGTAGCGTAGTGTCTTCTGAATTTACTTCTGATCCTTCTACTTCTGCACATCTTGATATAATGGCTTATAAAAACCTAACTTTTATGGAGTTAGCTACACCTGATGTTGTTTACCAACCTTGGTGTATTCAATATCCTAAGACCGAGGTCAGTTATGAGCTAAAATCTGGACTGATCCATTTGCTTCCTAAGTTTCATGGACTTGCTGGTGAATATCCACATAAACACCTTAAGGAGTTTCATGTGGTGTGTTTCACCATGCGACCACATGACGTTCATGAGGATTATGTCAAGATGAAGGCATTTCCTTTTTCTCTGGATGGTGTTGCTAAGGACTGTTGTACCTTCAACCAGATCCTATCAATACTTGGACAGACACGAAGAGAAGATTCTTGGAGAAATTCTTCCCTGCCTCCAGAACAGCATCCATCCGCAAGGAAATTTGTGGCATAAGGATGTTTCCTGGAGAGACTTTGTATGAGTACTGCGAGAGATTCAACAAGTTGTGTGCTACTTGTCCTCACCATCAAATCAGTGAGCAATTACTGATTCAATAGATGCAGTTAGGGGAGGCGCTCTGATTGACAAGACCCCTCTTGCTGCAAGGCAGTTGATTTCTAACATGGCAGCCAACTATCAACAATTTGGCGCTAGAGTTGCAACATCCAAGGTTGCAAATGAAGTTTCTGTTTCTATGGTTGCTGATAACAAGAGGTTGGAGAACAAATTGACAGAGTTGACATCCCTTGTGAGGCAGCTTGCTATTGGTCAACAACAGAATGTGATGGCAGCCAATCAAACAAGGCTCTGTGGTATCTATTGTGCACCTGATCATCCCACAGATGCATGCCCCACTCTCCAAGAGACAGAACATCCTGCTGAAGTTTCTGCCATGCAACCTGCCCAGTCATTCAAACCTCAACAGCAGTATAATCCTTACTCCAACACTTATAATCCTGGTTGGAGAGATTATCCAAATTTGAGGTATGGTCCTGGTCCACAACAGCAACAGCCCTTTAGACCTCCACAGTAGCCCTTCTAGCCTATCACCAATAAATACCAAACTCCTCCTTTCAGACAACAGCCACAGTTCCAGCAACCTGCACCTACACCTGCACAACCTGTGCAGGCCAGTTCTGGACCTTCCTTGGAGGATTTGATGAAGCAAATGGCAACCAGCAACATCCATTTTCAACAAAATGTTAGTGCCACCATCCAAGACTTGCAGACTCATATTGGATAGTTAGCTACAACTGTCAACCAGATGCAGCAGCAAGGTTCTGGTAACCTTCCAGCACAACCAGTTATTAATCCGAAGAATGTTAGTGCTATTACCTTCAGGAATGGCACAGAGCTTCCAGATGCTGGTGCTGGTAAAAAAGTTAATGATGGTGCCAAAACAGATTCTGCACCAAAACAGATTCCCTTACCTTTTCCTTCTAGAGCCATTTCTACAAAAAAAGTGGTGGACCTTGATTATGATCTGCTTGAGACTTTCAGGAGGGTGGAAGTCAACATTACCTTCTTGGATGCCATCAAATAGATTCCAAAATATGCAAAGTTCTTGAAGGATTTGTGCACCCACAAGAGGAAGCTGAAGGGAAATGAGCAAGTGAAGATGGGCAGAAATGTTTCCGCACTGATACAGGGTAAAACTGTTGATATCATTCCACTATCCACCTTGCCACAGAAGTGCAAGAATCCTGGCACTTTCACTGTCCCATGCACCATTGGAGATATTACTTTTGCAGATGCCTTGTGTGATCTTGGAGCCCCATTAATGTCATGCCCACATCAGTTTACAGATCACTACACCTTGGTGAGATGAAACCCACTGGTGTTGTCATTCACTTGGCCAACAGGAGTGTTGCACTTCCACTTGGACTTATTGAAGATGTGCTGGAGCGAGTTAATAATTTGATCTTCCCAGTAGATTTTTACATTTTAGATATGGAGAATGAGTCTTCCAGCCATGGTTCCACATTGATCCTAGGGAGACCATTCTTGATGACAGCCAGGACCAAAATTGATGTGCATGTAGGAACTCTTTCTATGGAGTTTGGTGATGACATTGTTCAGTTTAACATTTTTGAGACTATGAGACATCCCGTAGAGGAGCACTCTATTTTTCTTCTTGATATCATTGATGTTGCAATAGATAGTGTAGATATTTCTGATTCACTTTCTGATTTTTCTGATCTTTCCTCTGATTTTTCTGACTTTGATCTTGGTTCTTGTAATTTTACCTGTGATGATTCTGCTGTTGTGTGTAGTATTTATGTGGAAATTTCCTCCGCACTTCACTCTGATTGTGTAACAGGTACAGATACAAGTTCTGAGCCTACTATCCCACTTCCCTCAGCCCCTAGTCTTTCCTTACCTTCCACTATTCAGCCACCTTCCTTAGAGCTGAAGTCACTACCTGAGCACCTCAAGTATGCATATTTAGATGATGCTCAGAAGCTTCCAGTCATCATATCTAGTGGTCTGTCACTGGAGCATGAAGAGAAGTTGATGCATGTGTTGAGAGACCACAAAAAGGCCATTGGATGGACACTTGCTGATTTTCCTGGAATTAATCCTTCCATCTGCATGCATCGGATACTTTTGGAGGATGATTCTAGACCAGTGAGGCAACCACAGAGGAGGCTAAATCCCACTATTCTTGATGTGGTGAAGAAGGAAATGACGAAGCTACTAGCTGCAGGGATCATCTATCCCATCTCAGATAGCACTTGGGTTTCCCCTGTCCAATTGGTTCCTAAGAAGTCGGGTCTCACAGTTGTGAAGAATCAAGATAATGAGTTGATTCCAACTAGAGTAGCCAACAGTTGGCAAGTTTGCATTGATTATAGGAGACTCAACCAGGCCACTCGCAAGGACCATTTCTCTCTGCCTTTCATTGATCAAGTTTTAGAGAGGTTGGCAGGTAAATCACATTATTGCTTTCTTGATGGTTTTTCTAGTTACATGCAAATCCATATTGCACCAGAGGATCAACATAAGACCACATTGACTTGTCCATTTGGCACATTTGCTTACACCCGGATGCCTTTTAGCCTATGCAACGCACCTGGCACCTTCCAAAGGTGCATGGTAAGTATCTTTTCTGATTTATTAGAGAGTTGCATGGAGGTGTTTATGGATGATTTCACTGTTTATGGTTCCTCTTTTGATGCATGTTTGGATAGTCTCTCTAGAGTGCTTGACCGATGTATTAGTACTAACCTTGTTCTTAACTTTGAGAAATGTCATTTCATGGTGCATGAGGATATAGTCTTAAGACATTTGGTCTCTAGTAGAGGTATGGAGGTCGATAAGGCCAAAATTGATGTGATTACCTCTTTGCCTTACCCCGCTTCTGTGCGGGAAGTACGTTCTTTTCTTGGACATGCAGGTTTTTATAGGAGATTCATTTAGGATTTCAGTAAGATTGCATTGCCATTGTCCAAGCTTCTCCAAAAGGATGTAGACTTTACATTTGACCAGCCTTGCAAAGAGGCATTTGAGGGATTGAGGAAGAAGCTGACTACCTCTCCCATCATGCAGCCACCAAATTGGGAGCTTCACTTTGAGCTGATGTGTGATGTTTCTAATTATGCACTTGGGGTTGTGTTGTCACAAAGAGTTGGTAAACTATGTCATGTTATTGCTTATGCTTCACGCACTTTGGATGCAGCCCAAGTTAACTACACCACCATTGAGAAGGAGCTTTTGACTATTGTTTTTGCTTTAGATAAATTTAGATCTTATTTGGTTTGCTCTCATATCACTGTCTTTACTGACCATGCAACTTTGAAATACCTGTTGAAGAAGCCTGATACTAAACCTAGATTGATCAGGTGGATGCTTCTTCTTCAGGAATTTGACATTGAGATTAAGGACAGAAGTGGTGCAGAAAACTTGGTTGCTGATCACTTGAGTAGGATTGAAGGACCTCTTGAGTCCTTTCCCATTCGTGATAATTTTCCTGATGAGCATTTGATGCATTTGCATTCATCGCATGTCACACCTTGGTTTGCTAACATTGTTAATTTCGTTGTTGCATCTGTTGTTCCACCTCATGCATCTAAGTCCAAAATAGATAAACTTAAGAGTGGTGCTAAATATTATGTTTGGGATGATCCTTATTTATGGAGGTTTGGTAGTGACCAAGTGATCTAAAGGTGTGTGCCTGATCATGAAATTCAGTCTATTCTTCAGTTTTGTCATGGCACACCTACCAGAGGTCATTTTGGTCCTTAGAGGACCGCTAGGAAAGTATTAGACTATGGGTTCTTTTTGCACACCTTGTTTAGAGATGCTCATCACTTTACCACCACTTGCAAGCAGTGTCAAAGAGTAGGAGGCACAATTACACATAGACATGAGATGCCTCAGCAACCTATATTTTTTGTGAGATTTTTGATGTCTGGGGTGTTGATTTTATGGGTCCATTTCCAGTTTCTCAAGGTTTTTCATATATTTTGCTTGCTGTTGATTATATTTCTAGATGGGTTGAGGCTAAGGCCACTAGAACTAATGTGTAACACCCGTAGGCCTCCGGTGCGTTATCATTAATAATATCAGTTTAGCGCCTCATTAACATTAATTAATACACAGCGGAAGTATAGAATCGTTTTTCTTGATTCATTATGTATGGAATGGAGATGTCAAAGCAACATGTATACAAATCATATAACTTACGCCCCTGCTGATCCAGTTTTCTCATACATAAACATAGACAGATAAATAACATCTCAGGAAGAAATTCCTCTCATATCATATATATCATTTCATTAATAGTTCTGTACATACATATACATAAGAGTTCTCACCACACCATGGCGATACAAAAGAATAACTGCCTTCACCGAGGGTTTACAGAACTATACAACCCTTATCCAAGGTACAAAGCATAAACAAAACACAACTGAGCCTTCAAGCTCCTTCTGCTGCTCTCAGTCAAGTAGAAATGTCTCTACTCGGGCCTCCTGCCCTGAAACTGATCTCTTCTGCCTGAAGAGTCACCTGAAATCATAAATCCCCACACGGGGTGAGATACATATCTCAGTAAGCTCAGGGTCCTTGGAAAATCATCCCCACCCTGGCCCACAATTCACAATACAAACATCAGACAAGCATACACATCAAATCTATTCCACATCCATGGCAGAGAACCCTCAATGTCGTTCCACATGGCAGAGAATCCCTCAATGCCATTTCACATGGCAGAGAATCCCTCAATGCCCTCAATAAATGGCAGAGAATCCCTCAATGCCCCGGGCAGAGAACCCTCAATTCCCTCAATACATGGCAGAGAACCCTCAATGCCTTTCACAGTTCATAGCACAACCAGGCACAAATGCACACAGAGTAATATAAGTATGCGACAACCAATGCATGCATTATGAATATGACCACCACTCCCCCGGAGTGTGGTGTGTAATCAAGTGGGAATCATTTCCCAGGGACTCAGAACTTACCTGGCAAAGTGTCACTCTGCCGTTCCTTCCCTGGTCTGTGGCTCCCGCCACCAACAATTTCAATCTCACGCCTAATCAAGGCATATACTAATATCAAAACCAATCCACAGGTATTCAAACACAGAACATATCATATACAGAATTCCCCTATCCTATGGTTCAACAATTTCAGCCCAGCGCACACTAGGCCATCATAATCCTTTACCAGGGTTCTCAAGGCTGCATACCAAGCATCTGAGTCATCCCAGACTCAATGCACAGCCTATACATATAAGCTCTGGCCAGCATTAGCCTATACTTCAAATATGACTGGAACGGTCTGAGTCTCACTCAAAGCACCATTCAATTACTTCTCAAGCTCAATAAAAATATAATCAAGGCTCTACCATGTCAGATAACCATCAACAAGTGACCCTACAACAGTCACACATGCCTTCACAGAGCCAATATTCAAAGTTCACCAAATCAAAAACTGAAAGCTAATCCTTCATCACTAGACAGCTCTACACAAGTTTTTCTACAGAACTCTGGGCTAATTCTAGCCCCAGATCAATATAGATCACAAAATCCAGAAAACCCCAGCTCTCAAAACCAACCGAAGAAACTCAAGTCTCTTACCTCAGTGGCGACCAGAAAAGCTGCAAGACTGCTTCCTCAAGCTCTGTTGTCCCTGCTGAGCTTTGATTCTTCGCCAAACTCAAGTTTCAGAGGCTTTTCTAAGGGAATGGATTTTTGCTCATAAAAGGAATTTCTAAGAAAAGGATGAAGGATTATAGCTTTCTAATCAGTTTTCTCAAGTTTCTAGGTCTTAGGGAGGTGTTTACGCCAACATATAAGGTCCTAGGAAGCTTGAAACTACTCTAATGGAGGTCCAGGGCAATGGGAGGAAGAAAAAGAAGTTTTCTTCTTCAGAAAACGCGACCTGCCCTTAAATACTCAGCCTACCCGAGCTCTGGCGCGATCCGCGCCAGCTCCGACGCTATCCGCACCACCATGGCGGCGTATGTGGCGCCATCAGCGCCACTCCCATGCCCCCAGCGCTAACTTCCAGAACCTGTGGCGCCACCCGCGCCATACTGGTGCCATCAACGCCAACCTCTCCTGGCCTGTGGCGATGTCCGTGCCACACTTGGCGCTGACCACGGGGAAAACCAGTGAAACTTGGTTTTCCAGACCACTTACCGCGCCATCAGCGCCACCCATGGCGCTATCCGCGCGGGCTGGGAAACCTCTAGTGCCCTTAGCGTGAATCTGACGCTCTGGGCGTCAAGTTCCAGTGTGTCTGGCGCCATCCGCGCCACACCCTTAACAGGGTTTTCTCCCAAAGATCCTTGGCGCTACCAGCGCGGGATGTGGCGCCAGCCGCGCCACAGCAAGGGTCATCACATTCACCCCTCCTTTTTAGGAATTTTGTCCGCAAAATTCAGAATCATACCTGTTAGCCAACTCGGGATACAACTGCAGCAGCTCCTACTCTCACTCCCAAGTTGCTTCCTCAGGTGTTCGACCTTCCCATTGTACTTTGAGGATAGGAATCATCTTGCTGCAGATCTGCTTCTCCATTCTGTCCAGAATCCTCAGGGGTCGTCTAGGACTCGTCAGATTCTCTATAATCTGAACTGTGTCAGGTTCCACCACGTGTGAGGGATCAGCCACATACTTCCTCAGCTGAGAAACGTGGAACACATCATGTAATCCTGACAACTGGGGTGGCAAAGCTAGCCTGTATGCCACTGGTCCTATCCTCTCAGAGATCTGATAAGGACCAATGAACCTAGGACTCAGCTTCCTCACACCTAAAGCTCGTCCTACACCCGTCACTGGAGATAGTCTTAGAAACACATGATCACCCTCCTCAAACTGCAAAGGTCTGTGCTTTTGATCGTAATAGCTTCTCTGTCGACTCTGAGCCTTCATCAACTTGTCTCTGATCATCCTGATCTGCTCAGAAGTCTCTTGAACCATCTCAGGTCCAAGGAGCTGTCTTTCTCATACCTCTGTCCAATATACTGGAGTCCTGCACCTCCGGCCATACAAAGCCTCATAAGGTGCCATGCCCAAACTGGCATGAAAGCTGTTATTGTAAGAGAACTCCACCAGAGGTAGATATCTGTCCCAGCTAGTACCTTGCTCCAAGGCACAAGCTCTCAGCATATCCTCTAGAGTCTGGATGGTCCTCTCAGTCTGACCATCGGTTTGAGGATGGTAGGCTGTGCTGAGTCTCAGCTGGGTCCCAAAAGCATCCTGAAGAGCACCCCAAAACCTCGAGGTGAACTTCGGATCTCTGTCACTGAAAATGCTCTCAGGAACACCATGCAACCTCACAATCTCCTTTACATACAACTGGGCCAACTTTTCTGTGGTGTAGGCAGATCTCACAGGCAAGAAATAAGCAGACTTGGTTAGCCTGTCCACTATCACCCAGATGGAATCACATCCACTCTGAGTCCTCGGTAATCCCACCATGAAATCCATGGAAATGCTGTCCCATTTCCACTCAGGGATCTCTAAAGGCTGAAGCAAACCGGATGGTCTCTGATGCTCAATCTTTACCTTCTGACACACCAAACACTTTGTCACATGTTCAGCTATATCTCTCTTCATCCCTGGCCACCAGAAACTCTTCTTCAGGTCATGATACATCTTAGTGGCTCCTGGATGAATGCTGAACTGGCCTTTATGTGCCTCAGATAGAACGACATCCCTTAACTCAGGCACCACAATACGACCTTGGTACTTCACCAAGTCGTGATCCTCCCAGGAGACATCCTGTTGGCCAATCATGGCCCTCACAGACTCATCTTGCTGCTGAGCTTCTCGGATTCTCCTGATCAGCTCATTATCTACCTTGGTCCTGCTCAATTCAAGACCATGGGCACCTTCTGTCACTGTCAGGTGCATGTCTCTGAATTGCTCTATCAGCTTGCAATCAGAGAGCATCAAACATGAAGCAGTCACATGCTTTCTACTCAAAGCATCAGCAACCATATTTGCTTTACATGGATGGTATCTCAGCTCGAAGTCATAGTCCTTCAGGAATTCCATCCACCGTCTCTGTCTCATATTCAGCTCTTTCTGATCAAAGAGATATCTGAGACTCTTGTGGTCGCTGAACACTATCAACTTGGCACCATACAAATAGTGCCTTCATATCTTCAGAGCAAACACCACAGCTGCTAACTCCAAATCATGAGTAGGATAAAACTCCTCATGAGATTTCAGTTGCCTGGAAGCATAGGCAACCACCTTCTGATCCTGCATCAACACACATCCAAGTCCCCTCTTGGACGCATCACAAAACCCCTCAAATGTTTCTTCAGGATCAGGAAGAGTCAACACTGGAGCTGTGGTCAACCGCTCTTTCAGCTCCTGGAAACATTGCTCGCACTCATGGGTCCAAACAAACGGAACCCCCTTCCGTGTGAGTCGAGTCAGAGGTATCACCAACTGAGAAAACCCCTGAATAAACCTCCTGTAGTAGCCAACCAATCCCAGGAAACTACGGATCTTAGATACGTCCTTGAGCCTCTCCCAAGACATTATTGCCTCTATCTTGCTGGGATCCACTGATACACCAGCTGCTGAGATCACATGGCCAAGGAACTTTACCTTTGATAACCAGAATTCACACTTGGCCAACTTAGCATACAGTTGCTTATCCCTCAAAATCTGAAGGACTGTCCTGAGATGCTCGGCATGCTCTATCTCCATCCTAGAGTAAATCAGAATGTCATCGATGAACACCACTACAAACTGATCCAAGAAAGGTCTGAATACCCTGTTCATATAATCCACGAACACTGCTGGGGCATTCGTCAGACCAAACGGAATGACCTGATACTCAAAGTGACCATACCTAGACCGGAAAGCTGTCTTAGGTATGTCTGCTGGCTTGATCCAAATCTGATGATATCCGGATCTCAGGTCTATCTTGGAGAACATCCTGGCTCCCCTCAACTGATCTAACAGATCATCAATACGAGGCAGAGGATACTTGTTCTTCACAGTAACCTTATTCAACTGCCTGTAATCTACACAAAGTCTCATACTGCCGTCCTTCTTCTTCACGAAGATTACCGGTGCTCCCCAAGGCGAGACACTCGGTCTGATAAACTGCTTGGACAGCAGGTCCTCCAACTGCACCTTCAGCTCCCTTAACTCCATAGGAGCCATGCGATAAGGTGCCACAGAAATCGGTCCCACCCCAGGAACCAGATCAATGGAGAACTCTATTTCCCTCTCTGGTGGTAGCTGACTTATCTCCTCATGAAACACATCCACAAACTCGCTTACCACAGGGATCTGAGACAAATCAACACTTGGCTTATCTTCTGTCACACCCAAGAAGATATAGCCTTGAGCTCCCTCCATGATCGCCTTGCAAGCTTGCAAGACCGATAAGAATGAGGTGGAACTCGAACCTGCCTCATCAGAAGGCACAACTACCCTCTTATGGCAGCAGTCTAGCATCACGCCATACTTGGCCATCCAGTCCATACCCAGAATCATCTCAAGGGTAGGCATCGCTAGACAAAACAGATCTATCACATAGACTCTGCCCTCATACACAAACTGCACGTCCTTGCAACACGTGTTCACCTGACATCTTTCTCTAGATGCAGTGGTAACCTCCATCGGAGGGGCAAAACTGAGCTTAGGCAATCTAAGCCTATCAACAACCACATCCTGTATGAAGGAATGTGTAGCTCTAGAATCAAACAATACCCTAACATCACAATCATCGATCAGAACCGTACCTATGATCAGGTCTGGAGCTCTGGCTGCTTCCCTGGCATCTACTGTGTACACCCGGCCTGCTGTGGGTGCTGTCATCTCTACTAGAGCAGCCTGTGCCCGACTCTCTGTCTGAGGGCACTCTCTGGATATGTGGCCTGGCTTACCACATCTATAACAGATAATCTGGCCTGTAGAACATGCTCCCAAATGCTCCTTTCCGCAGGCCGAACACTTCGGGATAAGTCATCCCCGAGCTGAACCCCTCTTGAATCTGTCAGAGGGTGCAGAGACTCTTAACATCTTGCCCTTACCCTTCCCGGGTGGGCCAGAACCTCTGGGCCTTCTCCCCTCCTGTCTGTCTCAGGGAGCAGGCTGTCTGCCTCTCTGTCTCTGCAGGATACCCTCCACCTGGCGACTCTGCCTCACCAGGGTATCCATATCTCGTGACCCAAGACCAGCCACTAGCACCTGAATGTCATCCCTAAGTCCCCTCAGGAACTTAGCTGCTAGAATCTCAGTTTCAGGTAAAGGTCTCCTGAAGCGTGCATACTGGGCCAGCTCATTAAACTGGGCCAGATACTCGTCCACCGTCAAGGTCCCCTGGACGAGTCCATCAAACTCTGCCTGCTTCTGCTCCCGGGCATCTCTAGGAAAATACCTATCCAGGAAGCAGGCCTCGAACAACTGCCAGGTAATCACCTCTCCCTGGCCTCTCAGAAATGGAACTGTGGTCTTCCACCACTCATGGGCATCACCCTGAAGCATATAGGTTGCATACAGCAACCTCTGGTGATCGGGACACTCTATCACCTCAAAGATTTTCTCTAGGGTCTGCAGCCACCTTGCTGCAGCCACTAGATCATAGCCCCCTGAAAACACTGGAGGGTCATGCTTCCTGAAAGTAATCAGCATCTTCCCTCTGGCTGCTACATCACTGTCAGCCTCTATCTGGGACATCTGGTCCTCTCGCATGTGGCTCCCACCAACCTGCTGGCGACTACCCTCGCCATCATGGGTAGGAGGTGTGGAGGATACTCTGTCATCCCTCCTGAGGTTCTTCACCTCCTCTAGCAAGTCCTGGTTAGCCTTCATCAAGGCTTCATTAACTTCTCTGGTTGCAGCCATCTCTCGCTGCATCTCCTCCTGAGTCTGTCTATTAGCAGCTAACTCTTGCTGCATGGCGGCTGGTGCAACCGCAACTGGATCAGACTGGGCACTGGTAGCCCCACTGGTGCTTCTAGGTCTCACCATGGCACTACACATGTACATCACATAGTGAGTTGATCAGACCCACAGTTAATGTACCCCCATGCAATGCTCATATCAAACAACCACAGATAAGCACCAAATCAAGTTCCATACATAATGTTCTTATCAAGAAACGGCTCTGATACCATTAAATGTAACACCCGTAGGCCTCCGGTGCGTTATCATTAATAATATCAATTTAGCACCTCATTAACATTAATTAATACTCAGCGGAAACATAGAATCGGTTTTCTTGATTCATTATGTATGGAATGGAGATGTCAAAGCAACATGTATACAAATCATATAACTTACGCCCCTGCTGATCCAGTTTTCTCATACATAAACATAGACAGATAAATAACATCTCAGGAAGAAATTCCTCTCATATCATATATATCATTTCATTAATAGTTCTGTACATACATATACATCAGAGTTCTCACCACACCATGGCGATACAAAAGAATAACTGCCCTCACCGAGGGTTTACAGAACTATACAACCCTTATCCAGGGTACAAAGCATAAACAAAACACAACTGAGCCTTCAAGCTCCTTCTGCTGCTCTCAGTCAAGTAGAAATGTCTCTACTCGTGTCTCCTTCCCTGAGACTGATCTCTTCTGCCTGAAGAGTCACCTGAAATCACAAATCCCCACACGGGGTGAGATACATATCTCAGTAAGCTCAGGGTCCTTGGGAAATCATCCCAACCCTGGCCCACAATTCACAATACAAACATCAGACAAGCATACACATCAAATCTATTCCACATCCATGGCAGAGAACCCTCAATGCCGTTCCACATGGCAGAGAATCCCTTAATGCCATTTCACATGGCAGAGAATCCATCAATGCCCTCAATACATGGCAGAGAATCCCTCAATGTCGTTCCACATGGCAGAGAATCCCTCAATGCCCTCAATACATGGCAGAGAATCCGTCAATGCCCTGGGCAGAGAACCCTCAATGCCCTCAATACATGGCAGAGAACCCTCAATGCCTTTCACAATTCATAGCACAACCAGGCACAAATGCACACAGATTAATATAAGTATGCGACAACCAATGCATGCATTATGAATATGACCACCACTCCCCTGGAGTGTGGTGTGCAACCAAGTGGGAATCATTTCCCAGGGACTCAGAACTTACCTGGCAAAGTGTCACTTTGCCGTTCCTTCCCTGGTCTGTGGCTCCCGCCACCAACAGTTTCAATCTCACGCCCTAATCAAGGCATATACTAATATCAAAACCAATCCACAGGTATTCAAACACGGAACATATCATATACAGAATTCCCCTATCCTAGGGTTCAACAATTTCAGCCCAGCGCACACTAGGCCATCATAATCCTTTACCAGGGTTCTCAAGGCTGCATACCAAGCATCTGAGTCATCCCAGACTCAATGCACAGCCTATACATATAAGCTCTGGCCAGTATTAGCCCATACTTCAAATATCACTGGAACGGTCTGAGTCTCACTCAAAGCACCATTCAATTACTTCTCAAGCTCAATACAAATATAATCAAGGCTCTACCATGTCAGATAACCATCAACAAGTGACCCTACAACAGTCACACATGCCTTCACAGAGCCAATATTCAAAGTTCACCAAATCAAAAACTGAAAGCTAATCCTTCATCACTAGACAGCTCTATACAAGTTTTTCTACAGAACTCTGGGCTAATTCTAGCCCCAGATCAATATAGATCACAAAATCCAGAAAACCCCAACTCTCAAAACCAACCAAAGAAACTCGAGTTTCTTACCTCAGTGGCAACCAGAAAAGCTGCAGGACTGCTTCCTCAAGCTCTGTTGTCCCTGCTGAGCTTTGATTCTTCGCCAAACTCAAGTTTCAGAGGCTTTTCTAAGGGAATGGATTTTTGCTCATAAAAGGAATTTCTAAGAAAATGATGAAGGATTATAGCTTTCTAATCGGTTTTCTCAAGTTTCTAGGTCTTAGGGAGGTGTTTAGGCCAACATATAAGGTCTTAGGAAGCTTGGAACTGCTCTAATGGAGGTCCAGGGCAATGGGAGGAAGAAAAATAAGTTTTCTTCTTCAGAAAATGCGACCTGCCCTTAAATACTCAGCCTGCCTGAGCTCTGGCGCGATCCGCGCCAACTCCAGCGCTATCCGCGCCACAATGGCGGTGTATGTGGCGCTATTAGCGCCACTCCCACGCCCCCAGCGCCAACTTCCAGAACCTGTGGCGCCACCCGCGCCATACTGGCGCCATCAGCGCCAACCTCCCCTGGCCTGTGGTACTGACCATGGGGAAAACCAGTGAAACTTGGTTTTCCAGACCACTTACCGCGCCATCAGCGCCACCCATGGTGTTATCCGCGCTGGCTGGGAAACCTCTGGCGCCCTTAGCGTGAATCTGACGCTCTGGGCGTCAAGTTCCAGTGTGTCTGGCGCCATCTGCGCCAGCCCTGGCGCTACCCGCGCCACACCCTTAATAGGGTTTTCTCCTAAAGATCCCTGGCGCTACCAGCGCGGGATGTGGTGCCAGCCGCGCCACAGCAAGGGTCATCACATAATGATTCTAAAGTTGTTGTGGATTTTGTGAGATCCAACATTTTTTGCAGGTTTGGTGTGCCTAGAGCCATTATCAGTGACCAGGGGAGCCATTTCTGTAACCGATCATTGGTAGCCTTGCTTCAGAAGTACGGGGTTGTGCATAGAGTTGCTACAACTTATCACCCCCAAACTAATGGGCAAGCAGAGGTTTTTAACAGAGAGATTAAGCAAGTGTTACAGAAGGTGGTGCAACCAAACAGGAAAGATTGGAGCAAGCTTCTTGAGGATGCTTTATGGGCTCATAGGACCGCTTACCGCACACCTTTGGGGATGTCTCCCTATAGGGTGGTTTTTGGTAAGGCATGCCACCTTCCGGTGGAGATTGAGCACCATGCTTATTGGGCGGCGAAGAGTTGTAACATGGCATTTGATAAAGCGGGTATGCAAAGGAAGCTTCAATTGCAAGAGTTTGAGGAGATTCGTTTAGAAGCCTATGAAAACTCCAAGATTTACAAGGAGAGAGTGAAGAAATTCCACCCCACCCCCGCCCCACCATACTATATTTAATTATTTACAAAAGTACCCTTATATATATAAAAGAATAAAATCTGAAACCCTAACTTCCCAACTTCATTTGAGATTTATTTTTGAGCAATGAACAATACATCTAATGTTGAGATTTTATTCTAAATACATACATTTGAAACTTGGCTTCGTCGATAATTTAGCTATGATTTTTGTTTTTTATTAAATTTTTAACAGTAATTTTATAAGTGCATTTCGGGGGCGGGGGCGGGGAAAACTAACCCCCGTCGGGAGCGGGGATGGGGCAAATTTCTGGTCCCCTGTCGATTTTTGAGGGCGGGGGTGGTATACACAAAAACCGCCCTCGTTGCCATGCCTACTACCCTCTTCCCCTTTTCTCTTCCTGCTAGTCTGCTACCTCCTTTCAGGTCATCGACATCTTCATTCACGTTATCGACGACGGTGGTCGATGTAGAATATAGGAACACTTCACACTTAACCAAAAGGGGGGATGAATTGGTTAGGCTTGGTAAATTGAAAATTTCTTAAACAAAATCAGAGGTTCCCTTAGGATCTTTATCACTTTTGAAACCAAGAAACCTTATTCAATCAAATGCTCAGCTCAAGGTGTCCAATAGATCAAAATATTAATTGATAAACAAAACCAAACAATCAAGATTGACAGAATATGATCAAAATAGAGATAAGAATCAAAACACAAAAGATTTATACTGGTTCACTTCAAACACTATGAAGCTACATCTAGTTATCTTCCACTCAACACTAGAATGGAGTTCCACTATTGTAATTTTCTATTCTTACAAGTAATTACAAAGTCTCCCTTTATCAACTCTAGATAAAGTACAGAAATCAAAAACACTATTAGATTCTTAGAGACAAACCCACTGAGACCACTACTCAGTACAACCCCTAGAGAAACCCTATCTCTAGTTTACAAGCAAGAATCTCAATTACAATAGACTGAAAATTACATCCAAAATCAAAACGAAAATTACAAAAAAATTAAGGAAAGAAACAACTTAATGATCCAATGATTAACAATGCAAGTGATGGATTAACACAGGTTGAATTAACAAATTGTCTCAGCTTCGCTTAACCTTGAAAGAAATCTTGCTCAATGATTGACTCACAATCTCATGATCAATGTAGAACTAGAGCAAGCATGTAAAAATCCTTTGAAAACACTTAGAAAGGCTTTTAGAACTGTTTTGGCTTAATAGGTATCAGTATGCAACGTTACAAAATCAACCAAAGTGATTTCCTATTTATAACAGAAAAACGTAACAGCTTTAATCGATTAATACGCGCCAAATAATTGATTATTTTGCTTATGTAATCGATTAAAATGTTCATAAGCTTTTCTGGAATTTTTACAATGGACCAAATAATCGATTATTCAAGCATGTAATCGATTAAGACAGAAAATCTATTTTTTCAAAATACACTATGTAATCGATTACTAACCTTGGTAATCGATTAAACCAAGAAAGCATATCAGTCATAGAAACAGAGTAATCGATTACTAGAATTGGTAATCAATTAAAGCAAGAGTCATAGCCTTTCTATTTTATACTGTGTAATCGATTACTAATCGAGGTAATCGATTACTAATCGAGGTAATCGATTATCTAGTACAAAACTTAGAGTTTTAAACACATCATGTAATCGGTTACCATCTGTGGTAATCGATTAAAGCAGAAAGAGGCTATTTTCAGATAAGCCTATGTAATCGATTACAGTATATTGGTAATCGATTATCCCAGTAACTCTTTAAATTTATATACAAGCATGTAATCGATTACTATCCATTAGGTAATCGATTAAAATGTTCAACAAGGTAGTTTTCTTGAAACCAAAGGTATAATAATCGATTAAACCGATACGTAATCGATTACAATGTTCATGAAAGTTTTTCCAAGGTAAGTGAAGAACAAAATAATCGATTATTATGATGTTGTAATCGATTAAAACAACAAGAAAACCATTTTTCCAAAAACCTTAGAAACAAGTTTGAAACTTAATCATTTTATGAAGGCCTTGTGATTTTTATTAAACCATTTTAAGTTATATATGAGTTAGAATGAATGTAATGCTTTAGGATCATCAGAGTTGCTTTTCTCTTACATTTTATCCTAATTAATCTCCAAGTTGTCTTTTGCATGTTTGAAAGCTCGAAACTTTAGACTTGAATTAATCTTGCTTATGCTTCAAGCAGCTCCCCCTGAATTCAACTGTCGAGTGGCGATGACGACGTGCACAACCTAGTTCGGGTTTTTAAAAATTGCCCGGGTTGCCAGCTTTCATCAAAATCGGACGAGTTTGACCAGGTCATCCCAGGTCACTTGCTTAAGCGGTCCAATAATGCACTCGATCCGGTAATATCACCGGGTACCGATTGGACCGGTCCGACTGGCCAGACCGAACTGGATTTTATAACTATGATAATAAGTACTTTAAAATGTCTTCCAAATAAAATAAGTACTTTAAATGTGATTTCTCAACCTTAGAATTTAAATATTCTTGTCTATTTACAATTTAAAAATTAAAAATAAAAGAGTGAAACATATTTGTGTCATCTTAAAATATATTTTAAAATTTATGGAAACTACCACTAACAAAATTTGTTGAAGGACTAAATTGAAATTGGATTCATTCATAAGAAATAAAATTATATTTTAAAATATAATAATTATAACTGATAAAAATATATAACTACTTTATTATAGAAGGAATATTACTTTATTAATATTTATGGTAAGTTATATTTAAATTACATATTGGTTTGATAAACCAAAATAGTTTTACATCTTTAGGAATCAAGACTAAAGGTAATCAATAGACACTTTTTTTCCTTGACTAACTGAGGTGCGCTTTAAAGATAAATTTGTGACGCTAAAACTATAATCAAACCAAACAATACAACGTGACGATCCTAACAATGTAGTTGACTTGAAGTCGGAACATGTCCACACACGGGTACTCATAGGCCCTAGCCTCTAGTCCCTCAGTCTCGATTAGGGACCTATTGTTTCAATACACCAAAATAGTTTGGTAGTGCTTAGAAATCAAGACTAGGGATAGTTTGTGTTCCGTTCCTGAAAAACGGATATCCAGGCCAGAAATCAATATATGATCCAACTCTCTCTCTCTCTCTGAAGATGCTTATGAAGATTTAAACGCCTCCAGGAAGAAGATCACAGCACAGTAAACCACAAATTGGATGTGGGGTGTGTGCACTGTGAGAATGGAAAAGAGAGAGTAACAGTATGTGTGTACCTTGCACCTTTGGTGTGAATGGCTATTTATGCTTACTGACCTGTGGAAAAAATACGAAAACTTTGCTAATTCTTGATCATGATCTTCCAAAAGATGAACAAATATTCTGGATATTTGATGAAGAAATAATCCTCCAAATCTTTCTTGATTCTGTATTTATTTAGGACCCAATCTCCTCCAATCTTACCATTAATAACCTAATATCCACTGTATTGGGCTCTTTGGCCCTCGACCCAATATAAAACGTCCGTAACAGTTGCCCCTCATCTCGGTTATTGAGTAATCTAAATGACCGAGGTGATTTTATTGAGTTTTAACTTTATGACCGAGATAACTATCTCGGATAAGTTGGCCTCGTTTATTGGGCTTCCGAGATGTTTTTCATAGATCTGCTTCTGCGGAACTAGGATACTATGATTGCCTGTTTCCTTTAGAGCCGACCTCATTTATGTCCTGCAACTTTTTCTCTACTAAGCTGACCTCTCTTTTTTCGGTTTTGGCCGAGATAATGAAGCGTTCTTTTCTGCTACGCCACCTCTTTTTTCGGTTTTGGCCGAGATAATGAAGCGTCTTTCCCGCTGAGCCGACCTCTTTTTCTTGACCCTAAGTTCCAATGTAATGAAGTACTTTTGCTATCGTTTGAACATGTGAAACGACGCGCCTCCCTGGCATTTAATGCTCTGTCATTTCTTTGCACGTTCTAATCATGACTATCCTTCGCTATTGTCTGTTTTGCCCTTGTCTCTTGGTTAATTGGTCATAATTGCCCCAGTGATTAGGCATGTTTATCAATTATCCATTATGTCAAATTTCGACGGTTACCATTTTTTAATTTCATGGGTTTCGGCGGTTACTCTCCATTCTTATAGACTACACCTGTCATTTTCCCCCACTTCCTCAAAACTTTTGGCTCATTTCCCTCCTGTTGCTTTTTTCGTTCTAGCATTCTTCTCTTTGCTCACGCATCTGGTGCTTCAGCCTTCCTTCTTCAAAGTTCTTCAATCCAAGTATCTCCATTCTTCCCTTTCCTTCTTGATTGCTCTTTCTCCTCTTTATTCTTTTCGTCTTATTTTTTAGTGTTCTTTTTCCCCTTAGGCCTTTTTTCCTGGTTTTTGCCCTCCTTTTCTGTTCCTGTTATTCTACTCATCTTCATCCCTTGTTCTTCCTTTTGTTCTTTGATTCTTCGAAAATCCCTCACAATCCCGTAATGGTGAAACTAACTCCTGAGGAAGACACTTGTATTATCGAAAGAATCACTCCTTATTCTGCTTTTTGGTTCTTTGGTAAACCCCTTACTGAGGAGGATAAAGACAAACATTTCCTTAGAGCCCCCACTGGTGGTTCCAAATCTTCAAAAAAATCCTTTGACTAGAAAACCTCCTCTCTCAAAAGCTGTAGCAGGTTCTTCCTCTAAGGCAGTAGAAGGTTTTAGTATAAAGTCCAATAAGGCAAATAGGGGTTGTCCTGTGACTCCTTCCATTCTTCCTCCTAGGCCTCCCTTCTTAGAAACTTTTCCTGAAATCCGGTATGATCCGTGCAGGAGATGCATGGATAAGTTCATGTATCTGGCCAGTTCAGGTTTGGATAAAGATGTCGATGATGTGCTAGACGCATGCCGGCACAACCCCGTAGCCGTCAGCCCCCCTCCGCCCCAGCCCAGAGCCGAGGTGCAAGCTGAAAGTATCTCGGCATCGGCTAACACTTCGCAACTTGTCGTCGGTTTTCCAGGTACCTTTACTGATTATTTTCTTTTTTGATTTTATCGTAGGTCATCATGGAAGTCCCTTCTGTGGAAATCGTTGAGGAATCTCGGTCAAGCGGTTCTCATGCCGACAACCTCTCTCCCAATCTGATAGCCCAATTCCCTTGGGTAACTTTTGAGGTTCTTAATACCTCGTCATCCATGAGTCTGGAGGGCATAGTCGCCCTCCCTGTAGGGAATCAAGAAGGATTCTCAATTCGCCATCCCAGCCCTCATGTGCCGATCTGCTCTAGTGCCGAGCAGGGCGAATCTAGCTTCTTCTTTTTCTGTGCTGATGTGGTCACCCACTTAAGTATTCGTTTTCCTTTTTCTGAGTTTGAGATGAAGCTTTTGAAACACTTGTCCTTAGCTCCTTCACAGCTTCACCCAAATGGTTGGGCTTTCATTAAATCCTTTGAGGATTTGTGTATTAACTTAGGAATTCCATGTACAGTTCCTGTATTTATGTATTATTTTTCTGCTCAGACTAGTGGTTCTGGCCGAGAGCCTTCAAACCGAAAAGGGTGGACTTCCTTAAGGAGTCGCCCCAAACGCAAACTTTTTCCCCTCTTTGCTGATTCTTTTAAAAGATTTAAAAATAACTATTTTAAAGTTAGTGCTAAACCCTGCCAGCAACCTTTCTTTCTGCAAGGGCCGGAATCTGCCGGTGTGAAGTGGAAATTTCCGCTTTACTGGTCCCGTGCCCATCACGAATTCCACCCTTCTTTCTATCATAGGGACGAGACCGGGTTGTCGAATGAGGATGCTTACTCGGTCATCCAGATTGATGCCTTCCGAGAGAGCCAGGGTCTATGTGAAATTCCCCCGGCTCTTCCTGACTGTTAGTCTATTTTATAAAGTATATTTTCTTGTTTTTTTATTCTCGACACTAGTAATTTACTTGATCTGTTTTGCTTTATTTTGAAGCTACCGAGATGGAAGATCAATCTGGTGACTTGCACCCTCGGTCTCGTAAAACCTCCGGGGCCCCACGACCTCCTCCTGCCACCAACACAGCCCCCTCCTTCTTCAAAAATCTCAAAATGAGGAAGGTGACCAAGTCGGCCACTGAGGCAGCCGCTACCTCAGCTATAGTGGCCGTTCCTGTCTCTACCATCTCGGCCACTGCCGCCCCTCCTACCGAAGTCCCTGCTCCTCCTCCTCTTGCTCCGGTAGCTGATCCCCCGGCCGCCGAGTATTCTTCTGCTATGCTCCCCGATGCTTCAAAGCTGGAACTCGGCCATTTATGGGAACGGGGGGCCGAGGAGCTCTTCCCCTTCATCCAGGCCCCCAAACGTTTCACCAACTCTACTCGGCTTTCTGAGGCCGTTGTCCGTCTGCTCCAGCAGATGCAGCTGCATGCCTATCAAACGGCTTCCCTTGTAAACTGCCTAGTTGTCACCAAGGAGAGGTGCAACAAGAATAAGGAGGAGCTTGCTGCTGCCGGCGTCAAGCTTCAGAAGGCCGAGGAAGACTTGGCCTCTGCTCGGGTACAAGCCGCGGAAGATTTGCGGCTTGCTCGAGTAGAGTTCGAGCGGGATCTTCTGGCGGCCCGCTTCGAGACCGAGCAGGCCCTTGCCAAAGCCGCCCTTATGACCCAAAACGTGAATGGGGTGAAAACCTTGTTCGAAGGTGCTGAGGCTAAGGCTAGGGATGCTAAGTCCAAGCTCTTGGAGGCCGAGAAGGAGGCAGCCGAGCTGCGGGATGTGCTGTCTTCGGCGGCCGAGGACTCCTTCAACAATGTCGTCGCCCAAATCCAATGCCTCAATGCCGGGGTCACTCTGAACACTGAGGGGCTGCACTTTCAATCTTTTGTTCGAGATGGTGTGGTCGTCCCTTACTTTGATCAAGAGGATTCTGTTGTTGAGGCCGAGGATCTTCCCGAGGCCGGGGTTGAAGAGAACTCGGCTCCAACGGCTCCTGCCGGTGGTGCTTAAAGGGCCAGGATGCCGGTTTTAATATGTAATTTTATTTATCTTTATTTTGAACAATTTCTCTGTTCTAAACAACTTATATTTTGGCAAATATATTTATTTTCCATATTGTTCTTCGGTAGAACTTTTTAGTATGCGCATTTAATATTCATTTGGCTCCAACGGCCAAGTACGATATCGACCGACTTACGTAACGTTTCTCGATTTTTTGCTCATTCCAAGATATCGTTGGTGTATCACGGCCACTTTGGACCATGCCGACCTGATCAGGGTTGGAAACACCTCGGATCTGCATGGAACGGTATAAATATTGCTCAAAGAGCCTTAGTCAATATATGACTTGTTAATATCGAAATATTATCATTAACTTGTGATTTTTTTTATTCATAAATATCAACTTTATTCGTTTCTATGATTCCGATGAAAGAGATTACATGAAGTGGGGGTGTTTAAGCCGTTGGCCGCCACTTTTCTCAATTAACGGAAAACACATAAAAACATAATCAACTATAATATGTCTTCAGCTTGTCGGCATTCCATGTACACTTGATTGCCTTCTTATCCAATGTTTCTAACATGTATGCCCCCTGGCCGAGATTCTGAGCAACTCGGTATGGCCCTTCCCAGTTAGCCGCCAGCTTTCCATCCTGAGCATTCTTATTGCCGATGTCTGCTCTCCTTAAGACCAAATCACCTTTTTCGAAGGATCTCAGTCTGATCTTCCTGTTGAGTCTTCTGGCCACCAACTGCTTTGCGGCCACATCTCAGATATGTGCTTGAGCTCGGGTTTCATCTATCAACTCCAGCTCGGTGATCAAGGCCTCATTGTTAACTTCCTCTCCTCCTTTGAGCATCATTATTCTCCTCCAGGAGGGCTGTCCGATCTCAATCGGAATCATTGCCTCACACCCGTAAGTCATTCTGAATGGGGTTTCCTGAGTAGATGTTTGAACAGTGGTCCTATATGCCCATAAAACATAGTACAGCTGTTCCACTCAGCTGCCTCCGGCATCATGCATTCTTTTTCTGAGTCCCTCCAAGATAACTTTATTGGCAGCCTCGGCCTGGCCATTAGATTATGGATGCTCCATGGAAGCGAAATGATGCTTGACATGGAAGCTAGCCATCATTTCTCTGAACTTCTTATCGGTGAACTGAGTTCCATTGTCAGTAATGATTTCAGCCGGGATCCAGAATCGGAAAATAATGTTCCTTTCAAAAAATTTATGGATCCGGGCCGAGGTAATGGTGGCTAATGGCTTTACTTCTATCCACTTAGTAAAATAATCAACAGCTACAATGAGCCATTTCAGCTGACCCTCCGCGGCTTTAAATGGACCTAACAAATCCATCCTCCATTTGTAAAAAGGCCAGGGAGAGGTGATATTCGTCAACTCGGATGGGGGAGACCATATTATCTTGGCGTGCTTCTGATAACTCTCGCATTTCTTCACATGATCCTGGGCGTTTGCTTTCATAGTCGGCCAAAAGTAACCGGCCAGGATAGCCTTCACTGCCAATGCCTTCGCCCCCATATGCTGGTCGTTGATGCCCTCATAGATCTCGGCCAATATATAATCTGCCCGATCTGGACCAACACAGAGCAACATGGGGGAGTGTGATTCTTTGCGGTACAGCTCACCTTCCAGAGTGGTATATAAAGCAGCATCTCGGATCAGCTTCTTGGCCTCAGCCTCATCATCTGGGATTATCCCCTGCTCTAGATATCTGATTATGGGTTGCCTCCAATTGGTCCCAGTCGAAATTAACATGATGCAAGTGGGATAAGCCAGCTCCTGTTGGACGACCGTTCTATGGTTGCCTGCGCCCTTGGTGCTTGCTAGCTTAGACAGTATGTCGGCCCTTATGTTTTCTTCTCGGGGAATATGGGAGATGATGACTTCATCAAACTCGACAATGATTTCTTTTACCCTGGCCAAGTATTTGACCAACAAGGGGCCCTTGGCCTGGTATCTTCTATCAATCTGGCCGCAACAAGTTGGGAATCCGTGAAAACCTTTACTTTTTGTGCCCCTTGCTCTCTGGCCGAGGCCAGTCCGGCTATTAGGGCCTCATACTCGGCTTGATTATTTGATGTCGGGAAATTGAGTCGTAAAGACTGTTCAACGGACACTCCCTGTGGACTTTCTACTATGATTCCTGCTCCGCTCCCCTTTGTATTAGATGATCCGTCCACGAAGAGGGTCCAGACTTCTTCATTGGCTGAGGTTGAAGGGGTGAGATCAACCAAGAAGTCGGCCAAAGCCTGGGACTTGATAGCATGTCGGGCTTCATATTTCAAATCAAACTCAGACAACTGTATCGCCCAATTCATCATTCTTCCCGCCAAGTCAGGTTTGTGAAGAACCTGCCGAATAGGCTGGTTAGTTCGTACTATGATAGTATGGCCCTGAAAATATGGACGCAATCTCTTGGTTGTTACTAAGAGTGCAAAAGCCACCTTCTCCAACTTCTGATACCTCAACTCTGAGCACTTCAAGGCTCGGCTTATGAAATACACAGGTAATTGAATCTTGCCGGTCTCCCTAACCAACACGGCACTCACCACCTCCTCGCCCACAGACAAGTACAAAATAAGTGTCTTACCAGGTTCCGGTTTAGACAACACCGGCGGTGAGGAAAGACACTTCTTGATCTCCTGAAAGGCGGCTTCACATTCTGGGCTCCATCCAACTCGGGCTTCCTTTTTTAGCAACCGGAAAAAGGGAAGGGCCTTTTCTGTTGATTTGGGAAGGAATCTTGTCAAGGCAGCCAGCCTGCCAATTAGCTGCTGGACTTCCTTCTTAGTTGTTGGAAACTTCATGTTCAGGACTGCTGCACACTTGTCCGGGTTAACTTCAATTCCTCTATGGGTCAACATAAAGCCTAGGAATTTCCCGCTGTTACCCCAAAAGCACATTTGAGCGGGTTCAGCCAGATATTGTTTTTTCTCAACTTGTTAAAAGTCTCCTGCAGGTCTCGAATATGATCCCCTGCCGAATCGGTCTTAACAATCATGTCATCAATATACACTTCTATATTTCGGCCGAGCTGCTGGGCAAAGACTTTGTTCATCATGCGCTGATAAGTGGCTCTGGCATTCTTCAAGCCAAAAGGCGTCACCTTATAACAATAATTAGCCTCCCCTCCTCTGAAGGCCGTCTTCTCCCGATCTCTTGGATACATTGGGATTTGATTATACCCAGAGTATGCATCCATGAAAGACAACAACTTGAACCCGGAAGAGTTGTCCACCAGCTGGTCTATGCTCGACATTGGATAAAAGTCTTTGGGACAAACTTTATTGACGTCAGTATAGTCAACACACACTTGCCACTTGCTGCTGGGCTTTTTAACCATCACCACATTAGACATCCATGTAGTGTATTGTATTTCTTGTATAAATCCAGCATCCAATAGTTCTCGGATGTGTTTCTCCAATGCTTGCTTCCGATCAGGGCCGAGATTTCTTTTCTTCTGAGCCACCGGTTTTGCGCCGAGGTACATGGACAATTTATGGCAACAAAATGCTGGATTTATCCCAAGGATTTCTGAAGCTTTCCAGGCAAAGACATCTCGGTTATCTCCGAGACATTTTATCAACTCGGCCCGTGCAACCGGGTCGGCTATCATCCCAATCTTGGTGACTTGGGCAGCGTCTGGGCCGATCTGAATGTCCATGAGCTCGTCTGCTGGCTCGGGTCTCTATTCCTCCTCTTTCTCTCGTACATCAAGTTCCACCAAGTTGATGGGCTTCACTTGCTTTCTGTCCGATCTCTTGGACTCCTCTCGGCCTTCCTGGCAACTCGGAACTGATGAAGGGCCAGAGCCACTTTCCTTTACAGCATTGAAATAACACTGGCGGGACTCCTTTTGATCTCCGCAAATAGTGATTACTTTGCCATTACTTGCTATCAGCTTCATCTTCTGGTGCTTGGTGGACATCAAAATATCCCACTTATGAAGTGTGGGCCTTCCGAGAATCACATTGTACGGGGAAGGAAACTCCCCTACCACGAACTTAACTCTTTCTGACCGGAAACCCTCTTTTGTTCCCAACGTAAGTCGCAACTCCATGGAACCTCTGAGTGCAGTATTCTCGCCATTGAAACCTGACAGTACTGTTTGACATGGCTTCAGGTCTTCTTCATCTAGGTTCATCTTTTTGAATGTCGCCCAGGATATAATGTCGGCACAACTGCCATTATCAACGAATATCTTTTTAACTTGGCAATTGGCTATGGTCCTGGTTATGACCAAGCCGTCCTCATGTCCAGGTATCACATCGGCCAAATCTGCTTTGGTTAAATATAGCAAGGGTGGCTCAGCCTTATCACTGGTGGTTTTGAACCTGGGTTGCTCCCTAACTGTCAGAACTTCCCTGAGGTATTTGCGGCGTTGATTGGTTGTGTCACCTCCTCCTGCCATAGCACCAGTAATGACATTGTACTCGAACTCTGGCTCTGGAAACTCCTCGTCCTTCGTCTTCTTCCTCTTCTCATCTCGGCCTTTCTGACCATCATGAGATTGCCCTTGCGCTTCCCCTGCTGCCCCTGGGTTTTGATCACGTATCGTCTCAATTTTCCTTCCCGGATGAATTTTTCTATAGCATCCCTTAAGTCCCAGCATTGGTTGGTAGTGTGCCCTGGACCATTATAAAATTCGCAAAAGCGAGAATGGTCAAGGCCGATCTACTTTTTTCATCTCGGTTAACGCCACTTCCCTCCATACTTACGCTCGGGAAGTGTTCAGAGGAGTATACTTGTCATACTTGGTCTCATATCGTCCCGGCCTGTGGCCGATCTCCGGGTTCCTACTGGGGGGCATACTCCCCATGTGTGGGCGATGTCTCGGTGGTGAACCCTTTTTCTTGGGAGCAGTGTTAGCAATCTCCATCTGTTCTAACTCCAGGTATTTTTTTGATCGGACCTTGAACTCCAGCAAAGTTTTAACCGAGTCCTTATAGATAGATTTTGCCAGCCGAGACGATCCGTTGAGTCCGGCCGATAGCAAATGGACATGTACCTTTTCTTCCAGGCCCTGCACCTGCAGGGCGGTCTCCTTGAATCGGTCCAAATAGCTCTGCAATGTCTCCCCCGGATGCTGGCGGATTTTGCCCAGAACGAACTCGGACTTGGGCTGTTTCTTGCTCGTTGCAAAATTGAGCAAGAATCTCTGGCCGAAGTCTTCAAAATTGCGGATGGACCGGGGTAGTAACGAGTGAAACCATGTCTGGGCTGCCCCGGTCAAGGTAGTAACGAATATCCGGGAGATTGTTGGCTCGTCAATCCCCCGGACACACATCTGCATGTCGAACTCGTCTATGTGCACCTGCGGGTCCTGACTCCCATCATACTTTGACAGGAAAGATCCATCGAAATCCTCCAGAAACTGGGCATTAATGATCTCGTCCACAAACGGACTGTTATTGTGATGTCCGTGCCTGTACTTTCTCCTATAGACCTCGGTACCTCCTCCCGTCTGATAAGCCGAGCTCCGTAATGCATCCTGCGGGCTTCTCCTGAGCGCAACAACTAGGTGGGGGATCTCGGCTCTGGTTGGCACATGATGTGGTTCCGGATTATATATGTCGTCGGCCAAGGGTGTCGAGCCGGGGTGGGGGATTTCCATATGGCCGAGGCATTGCTCCATTCTTCGTAGTCGGTCCTGCTCGTCCAATGTCCTTTTTGCATAACGTTCATCTAACTGTGCCATCATATGATTCATATCCTCTTGCCGCTAAAGGGCATGTCGTCTCTTGAGCCGTTCAATCCGAGATAGAATGGATTGCAATGCGTTGCTGGTGAAGCGCTGCACGGATTCTTGGTCTACCTCAGCTGGTGTGGGCAGCAAGTTCTCGGCAGGGGTGGGAGGCGGGTTGTTCTGCGCTCGTGATGATGCCTATCCGTCAACGCGTCCTCCACCGGGACCGATCGTGACCTACCTGCCTCGGGTGGGCCCTCAAGCTAGTGTCTTCTCGTGTTTACCATGGTGGGAATCGAAGTTTAACGTTTCCCCACAGACGGCGCCAATGTTCCGTTCCTGAAAAACGGATATCCAGCAATAATGCCAGAAATCAATATATGATCCAACTCTCTCTCTCTCTGAAGATGCTTATGAAGATTTAAACGCCTCCAGGAAGAAGATCACAGCACAGTAAACCACAAATTGGACGTGGGGTGTGTGCACTGTAAGAATGGAAAAGAGAGAGTAACAGTATGTGTGTACCTTGCACCTTTGGTGTGAATGGCTATTTATGCTTACTGACCTGTGGAAAAAATAAGGAAACTTTGCCAATTCTTGATCATGATCTTCCAAAAGATAAACAAATATTCTGGATATTTGATGAAGAAATAATCCTCCAAATCTTTCTTGATTCTGTATTTATGTAGGATCCAATCTCCTCCAATCTTACCATTAATAACCTGATATCCACTGTATTGGACTCTTTGGCCCTCGGTCCAATATAAAACGTCCGTAACAGTTTGTAAATACACACATCCCTTAACTCATCAAGGTGTCTTCCAAGGGCAAAATCATGAGGCTCAAATTATTGCCAAAGTGGACAATACATTAGATAGAGTGATCCTAACTATACAATGAATTTGAGGTCATAATAATTTTTTGTGAAAATATAATAGATTATATTTTGATATATTATTTTAGTAATAATGGATAATTATAAATAAATATTCTTAATTTTTATCTTTCTATTACTTTTAACATCATTAGTACTTAATTTTGAATATCTCTTTTATTGGCTTTGAGATTTCACCCAAATCTTTATATTTTACTTCATTTTAGTAGTGCTTGAATCCCGGAGAGGTTTAGATTAATGCATGAACTTACTTTGATATCATATATTATATCAAACACTCACTACTAGACTAAAAGATGTAGCTGATGGTAAAAGTACAATTCTATTAATTTCCTCAAAGAATTTTAGAGTTACAACTAATTAACTTAGGAATTTGGAAGTTAAATTCCTCATGGAGTACTGTGAGATGTTAAATTCATCAAATTCTTGTTGAAATCGCGTTAACCAAATTAAACAAAATTAACACATCTTATAAAGTTTTAAAGTCAATATATAGTTGAAATTAAAAATTAACTGTTGATCATATTAAGAATTGCAAAGGGATAAAACATATATAGCCCTTAAAAGTCTTTTTTTATACACATAAAATGAATAGTAAGTTTAGCATTACTACTTCTTAGACACTTTACGGATAATTTCATTTGAAAAATAATGTTACTCAAGATAAATGCATATATGTTACCATTTGCTATAAACTATACACTTAATTAAGGTAATGGTAGTAGAATAATAACGTGAAAATATGCATACTAGTACTTTGTTTTCTTGTGCCTGCTAGTTAACAACAGAAAATAATCTTGAGAACTCCCTTGGCGTCAAGTAACATCTAGCTTGGTGACGACGTGCCTGGGGATCCGGAACCTGTCTCTTACTCTCTCATGAAAACGAAGCCAAAATTTAGTTATTTTGACACAGAAAATATTGCACAAAACTACTTTGGCGTTTGCATTCATCCTCATTTTGACAGAGAAAAAAAAAATGCACAAATTAACTTTAACTTTTGCATTCATCCTCACGTGTCTCTTACAGACAACAAGAAAAATGATTAGTCCTACCTATCATTTTCATCTTTCTTTACACCAATCTTGTTTTTGAAAATATATCTAGTTAGAAATTCTAAATCTAAATTTATTTTATCAATTAAAATTTCTATATAGGAGTAAATATACATATCCAGATTCGGGGACCCGTTAAGTTTTAAAAACCTAACGAATTTTATCACAAACTCATGTACTATCCATTTAATCCGTGTAAGTTCAATTTATAAATATTGTTAATTTATTATATTAATTTTTTTATTTTTAATTTAGGTTGTTGTTATTATTAATTTGTTAGGTTTAAAATGTTGGTATATTTTAGTATGATAAATTTTAACTTAAAAAATGAAATCAATTTTTTTTCTTTTTCTTTTATACATTTTTCACTTTTTTAAAAATATTTTTTATAATAAATGTTTTTTTAAAATTAATATTTGGATTTTAGAATCGGTTCATTTATCCGTGAAATTTTGTGGATCAGATACAGACTTAAAAAGAATCATTTATTTTATCGATTGAAATTATCTGACCATTTAAAATATAAATTTCACATATGAGCTTTAAATAGATTAGATTGGTATGTATACATACCCAATTCCTTTATTTTATATTGATTTTTTCTTGTTCCTAATATCTTTATGCTATGCACTTGTGCTGGAGGGATTATGTATCCTTCATGTCCGTGTTGGACTGAAAAAGGTCCATCCTTTATGGTTGCTTGACTACTGACCGAGAAGAATCGAACATCAAGTTGTTGATCTCCATACTTATCCAGGATTGTAACAACATGCTATAATTATGTATCATCATATCTTCAATACATTTTAGGACAATTTTAGTGAGAAATCTTGGAGAAGAATTTTCAGTTGAATATCTCTCTTTTCGTATATTCATCACTAAAAAGGGAATGCAGATTTTCACATGGAAATCCGATTCTTCCCTAAGAACCCTAAAGATCTAAAAAAATGATTTTCTATGTGACAGGACAAAAGAAAAATAAATAAAATAAATAAAATAAAATTAAAATTAAAATCAATTACTTAAAATTAATTATATATTTTATTAATATTCATATTTTTATGTTTTATTAATTAAAATTAATTATTTAATTAAATTTAAATTTTAAATATTTAAAAGTGAGGTCTATGTGAGATCCATGTAAGATCTCAATTTAGGATTTACGAATAAAGAAAAAAATGTCACATATCTTAATAGATCTTTAATCTTAAGTAGCAATACGGGATCTACTAAAAGGTGGTCTAAGATCTCAATTTAAGATCTACCACTAAAGATGTTCTTGTAGATCGTATCGTATTCCCTTAATTTTAGGAATAAGCTAAGATATGATGAGTTTTTCTTATGTGTTTCTAGATAAGGCATGGATAGAAAACAAAGTAAGACTGAATACACTTTTAGGGAGATCAAAACAGAAAGATACCATGATTTAGGGGAAAAAATAAGAAGAAAGAAAACCTATACTGTTTTTTTATTATTAAAACACACTCTTTTAGGAAGATTATAGGATTATTAAAAAAATTAGAGTTGATTAACACAATATATAGGATTATTAAAAAAATAGAGTTGATTAAAGCAATTTATAGGATTATAAAAAAAACACATTAAAATAAATAACTAGATACAGTTGAGCCTCTTTTTTTAATTAAAGATTTGAACACAAAATATTTTTAAATAAAGCCTCCTTTGATATCAGGAAAAAAAAAAAAAAACTACTTTCTGTTTTAGGCAACGAACATTGATTATCCTGTGGACTAGAATAAAAATTTTCATGCCACTTATTACCTCCAGTTTTTGAGTTTATTAACGAAATAACTCGTTAAATGGCCTCAAATATGGATTTGCGAAAATGAGACCTGTGTTAGGGTTTCAATATCTTGACCACATTTTCCACCATTTATTGTCAAACTCATTTATTTTCTTAAGAATTTTAAAATTAGAATAATCAAGCTTTTGAGGTTCTACCCTAACTAATTTTTAGGTGGTAATTACCTTTTTTTTTATATGGTAATTACCTAAATTTTAAACAGCTGAAATTGTGCACCTGGGTCAGATTATTTGTGCAAAACAAACAAAATAGGTCTTTCTTATTAGTATTTTTAGGATATTAATTAAAAAATTAAAAAAAATATTTAGTGTAAAGATCCTAAAAAAATGTAAAAAGAAATCATAAACAATATAATTTTATTTATTTTAATAAAAACAAATATTCTTTAATTTCTTAAAAAAAAAAAACTTTTAACAACACGGGTTAGCATTTATGAACAAATATACTTCCCTCTTTTCAGTTTACAAAAACTCACTCTCAATGATGTTTTCTTCAGTAACTATAGACGTTGCAGAAGCAGCTATGTAGATTCTGATTTCTGGAGCTATCCTATCTGTTGGTTCATTAATGCAACGCAGTAAGTTAATTCCCCAGCACAGATCTTGGGAGTGGGACCCACGTCACTTCTCCAATTTCAGTCACAAATGCATGAGCCCTCTCTCTCTCTCTCTCTCTGTTTCATTCATTCCTTCACACACAACCACACTATCCACCCTCACCCTCACCCTCTCACTCATCATCACCGACATCTCACACTACTCCTATAGTAACAAAACCAATCTCCTTCACTCTGGTCAGTGTTATCGGGTTCAATTAAATAAGGTTTCAACTTAAATATTCATTTCCAAAACGACAAAAAAAAAAAAAAACTAAAAGAAAAGCAAAACACGTGTCCTCTCAAACTAATCTAGTAGTACTATTGCAACTAGACTAAATTAATCGATAACTTCTGGATTATCCACAGTAACAAAATGCTAAAAATACCACTGGCAGTATTTTATTCCCTTAATTATATAATTTAAGAGTAAATAATCTATATATTAATAGATTTATAAAAAAATATTACTACATGTAAAAAACAATTTATTTAACGAAAAAATTAATATTTTATTTTTATGGTATGTAAATTTTTTTTTGGACTAATAACTATTACATAACACTAGCAGAATTAGTTTATTACACAATACATTGAAAAATACTGGTAATTTTTTGAATTAAAACAAAAAAAATATTTATAAAAAAATTATATAGATTAATAGTATATATTTTATAATAATAAATATTATATTTAAGATCTCATGTAAATTATTTATATTTAACCAATCCTATTAGGTTAAATATAAAAAAAATATCTATCAACAAATATTAACGATTAGTTTATTAATTTTTGTTAATTAAAATTTGAACTCACTACTTATTTTCATCTTTCTTTATCATTTACCATAAAAGATATCAATTTGAAATCTACTACTACATATTCTTATATTTCCAAAAATATTTACACTATTATTTAATAACAAATTAACATATATAATAAATTTATTATTTTTTAAAATGATACCCTTAAAAATCATATTAAAAATAATTTGTAATTGAAATACAAATTTTTACACTAATAATAATAACATTCGGCAAAAATGAAAACTCCAAATTTTCTTGACTCGATCAGAATCAATTGTAGCCATTTTCTTTCTTAAGTAAATACCGACAATTTATTTGAAAGCAAAAAAAAAAGAAAAAAAAAGAAAAAAAAGGGGGAAACGAAAGGCAGCAAGCTTTTAAAATCAATCCCAAGGTTCCAGAAGCTCCACTATGTCCTTCTCCACCCTTTTATCAATTATTACTAGATACTGCTCTCTTTCAACTTTCAAGTTTCATTAACTGTGTCTTTGTCTGTCACACTCTCTTCACCTTCTGCACCATAACTTTCTCTCAAAAACAACTCAACGGAACAGAAGCAATGTCCACTCCACATTACAATACTCTTCTTCTTCTTCTTATTATTATTATTATAATACTCATTTGCCCATCTTTCTCTTCTCTTCATCCAACGGACCTCAAAGCTCTTCTCTCCATCAAGAACACCCTCACCGAAGTCTCACCCACGAAGCCATTCTTCTCCACGTGGAACCTCACCGCACCTGATCCCTGCTCCTCCTTCTCCGGCGTCACGTGCTTCCTCTCCCGCGTCACCATCCTCTCCCTCGGCACCACTGCCCTCCCACTCGCTGGGACCCTCCCCGCCGAGTCAATCTCCCAACTCACCGAGTTGACTCAGCTCATCCTCTCCCCCGGAATCGTCACCGGCCCAATCCCTCCCCAACTCGCCCGACTCACCAAGCTCCGAGTCATCTCGCTCCCTTCCAACAGCTTCAATGGCCCCATCCCTTCCTTCTCTTCTCTCGTTAACCTCCACACCCTCGACCTGAGTCACAACCAACTCGCCGGGTCACTCCCACCGAGTCTCACCGAGTTGCCCCAACTCAAAGTCCTCATCCTCGCCTCGAACACCCTCACAGGCACATTACCCAGAACCGTCACCTCGCCGTTACTCCACCTCGACCTAAAATACAACCAATTAACAGGACCGTTACCAATCTCGCTTCCGTTATCTCTCCGTTATTTGTCACTCTCACAGAACCTTATGTGGGGCCCCCTCACCAACGGGTTAGAAACCCTCTCAGAGTTGGTCTTCCTGGACCTTAGTATGAATCATTTCAGCGGGCCCATCCCGGCCCAACTATTCTCTTTTCCCGCACTCTAACATTTTCCTCCAACGGAACAATTTCTCCGGTGAGTGTGGGCTTAAATCCAGATCATCTGGATCTGGACTCAGACCCAAGCCCGGATCGATAGTCGATCTGAGCCATAACGCTCTGAGCGGGGAGCTCTCCACGGTGTTTGATGGCGTGGAGAGCCTGTTCTTGAATAATAACAAGTTTGTTGGGAGCGTGCCGGAGGTGTACGTTAAAAGCGTGTGCCGCGGCAGCACCAGAACGTTGTACCTTCAGCACAACTACCTCACGGGGATTCCGATGCGGGAGGGGACGCTGGTCCCCAATACGGCGTCGTTGTGCTTGTCTTACAACTGTATGGTGCTGCCGCCGACGGTGATGATGACGTGTCCAGCCAGCGCTGGCGGGATGTCGGCGAGACCGGAGGCACAGTGCTCCGTGTTTAACCATCGAGGTTAATCGGATTGGATTGAAATATTTGGTGATGTTACTTTGTATAACTACATCTCAATCATTGACTACACTTCAATGTTTTGCTTTCTTTTTTTGTTTTGGATTTTGATTGATAACGTAAGCTGTATTTTGTAAAATGGCGAAGCTGAGTGATGTCATGAAACAAGTAATTTTATATTTTATTTTTGTGGCTGATTGTGTGTTATAGTTTTATGAGGTTAAAATTTTATAAAGACTTGAATTATTGAGGTTTCAGACTTTCAGTTGTCTTTTTTATGTTTTAATTTCCTATTTTACGACAAGTAATCAATCACTATTTCATATGTTTGAATTTGAATCATAGAAAATGAAAACTTTAACGCGTCACTGTAGATACGTCTATGGTATCAATTGGAGTATTGATATTGGAAAGTGAGATTTTTACTTATCTTTATCCCAGAGTATCTCAAACGGCTATCCTAGAGTATCTCAAACGGGTATCTCAAACGGGAGTGTTTAGAGGATTCCTTCGGTTGAAGAATCTGTTTCGTGAAAAACTTGTGTATTTTTGACAGTGTTTGTGTGGTGGAATCGTTTTGTCAAGAACGAGAAGTGTTCCTTATATAAGGAATCAATTCTTAACAGTAAAATAATATTATGCTCATCAAGTACTCCGTGAAAAAAGAGGGAAAATAGCAAGAATCAACAAAAGCACAACAAACTAGATTGTGGTGTCGCGATGATGGTGTCGTTTGAAAGAGGCCGTGTGCAGAGGAAGAGGCCATGCGACGAAGACTTTGGCACAATGAAGAGACGGGCGCGATGAAGAGGCCAGGGTGAGTGAAGGGTGGTGTAGTAGAGAGAAAGAAGGGAGAAAGGAGTGGGTTGTGGAAGACATAAAGGTGATTGGAGAAGCATTGTGGAGAAGAGAGAAAGAAGAGGAGTGGGTTGGGTTTCAACGTGTGGAAGGCTATGGAATAATGTATAAGGGAGAAAGAAGCACACACGTGGATTGGGTTTGAAGGGTTGTTTTTTTTTTTATATAAAAAAATGCAGAGAGGAAATGGAAGTAATAAATATGAAGTAAAAAAATTGTCATTGTGGGTTAAAAAATAACTGTTGAAGGATGAAGTTTAAAAATAGTCGTTGAAAAAGTAACCGTTGGAGAATGTTGTATAAATTTGGGTGATTTGATTAAACATTTGCATACAAATTCACACTTCTAATTTCTTTTTTTTTTCCTATCAATCCTCAATCTTTTTGTTTCTATCATTCCTCAATCTTTTTTATTTTCTCTGAAATGGATCCCAATCAGTATAATTATCAAAATGTTTATAATTATTTGCAAAATTAATCACCTCTTATCAGTAAAAATTCTCAAAATCCATCACAATATGTTATGTATCATCAACCACCCCTACCAGTGAAAATTTTCAAAATCCACATTAGTATATTATGTATTCACCATCCCCACACATGTGGTATATGCATCCTCCATCCAATGTAGAGTCACCTACCGGTGGTAATTCTCAAAATCCACAATTTTGTAGTCAACCATCACCCCCACCAACTCGAACACGTGTTATAGGCCTTCTTTATCCAATATTGAGCCTTCAAGCAATGAAGTTCAGTCACCAATCGGTGTAGACAATATTCTACTAGATGAGGGAGCACAAAATTCTAGTGGAAGAAAAACTCGTATAACATTCTTAGTGGCAGAAGATGTGATTCTCATCCGATGGTAGCTCAATGTGTCAAAGGATTCAATAATACGTGTCGACCAAACATCAAAGCAATATTGGACAAGGATTAAAATTGCATACAACAATGATGATGTGTGTGAAAGAGGACAATTTTGGGAAAGAAGCTTGACTTAATTGAAATCTTGATGGAACAGAGTCCACCCTACAGTTCAAAAGTTTAATGAGTGCTACAAACAAACAGATAAACATAGGAGAAGTGAAAGTTAAAAGAAGGATGTCATGACTAATGCTCATATGATTTACTCATAGGATACTGGTAAAAAAATTTGAGGTTGAGCATGCTTTCTTGTTGTTGAAAGATCAACCAAAATTCGATGCAGATTTATGTCAAGTTATTAAAAAAGAACAAAGATTTCTAGTGGTGAAAATTACTCGTATTTTCTAACCCAGAGACACCCATTGAAGTGGAAGAATATGATACGTCATCGCCAATGTCTCACCCAATTGGACAAAAAACAACAAAAAAAAGAGCAAAGGAAAAGAAGCTTCTAACACTGTCGATTTATCTAGCATAGAAAGTGTAATGAATGAGAAGAATGCAAACACATTAAAACTTATTCAGTTAAAGGAGACACAAGAAAGGCGTATGCAAGAACAGGAAAGGCATACGGAGTATGAAATTCTCATGAAAGATACATCCAACATGTCAGAACAACAACACCAAGACCATGTAAAGTATTGTGACCATATTAGGAAAAAACTGTTCAATTAAAAGTTTAGTTCTTATCTTCGAATTGGTGATGATGATGTTATTTTTTATATTTAATTTTAACAATGTAGGTCGTTGTTGTATCTTATATTCAAAATTTTACGTTATAAAGGTAGTCGTTATAAAACTAGCCGTTGAAAAACTAGCCGTTATAACACTAGTCATTGGAAATGAAGCTACATAAATGTCCAATGTTTCATCATTTTCACATGTTCTCATACAAATTACACAATATTTCTCTCTAATTTCAAACACTTCAGATACCATATAATGGAAACAAACATCAATTTAGATGAAGTTGTAGATCAAATGATAGATGAGGAATTGGAAGACAACATCGATGAATAAATCATTAGGTTGATACTTGAGAGCCAACAACAACTACATGGTAACACCGTTGGGCGAAGGCAAAGAAGAAAAGTGGTACATCAGAATCGTGAAGAAGGTCATGATCGATTGTTCAATGACTATTTCTCAGTAAATCCTATGTACATAGAGATTCAGTTTCGACGAAGATTTTGTATGCGAAGGCATGCGTTTCTCCGTATTGTAGATGGGCTCAACACTCATGATGAGTACTTTCAAATAAGGTTTGATGCACTGCGTCAAAAAGGCCTATCTCTATTATAAAAGTGTACAGCTGCACTTCGTATATTGGCTTATGACTCACCTGCTGACAGCATGGACGAATATGTTCAAATTGGTGAAACAACTGCGGTGAAATGCTTGGAGCAATTTGTATCAGGCATCTGCACCATATTTGGGAATGAGTACTTAAGGAGACCAAGTAACGAAGACACTGAATGACTACTATAACAGAGAGTGGTACGCGGATTTCCAGGCATTTAGGTTCCACTGATTGTATGCATTGGGAATGGAAAAATTGTCCAATTGTATGAAAAAGTCAATTTTGTCGAGGTGATCATCGAAACCCAACAATCATTCTTGAAGCCGTGGCATCACAAGACTTGTGGATTTGACATGCATTTTTTGGCACCACAGGTTCAAATAATGACATTACTATGTTAAATGGATCTAATGTGTTTGATAAAGTTTTGTCGACACGTGCGCTCGTAGTGCAATACAAGTGAATAGAACCCAATATAATATGGGATACTATTTAGCGGATGGTATTTATCCAGACTTTGTTACATTTGTGAAGACCATCTCAATGCCACAAGGAGAAAAGCGAAAATTATTTGCTCAACGACAAGAATCGGCAAGAAAGGATGTAGAACAGATGTTCAGAGTGCTCCAATCTCAATTCGCAATTATACGTGGTCCGACACGTTTTTGGGATATTGCTAAAATGAAGAATATCATCTATGCATGCATCATATTGCATAACATGATTATCGAGGACAAACGTGACACATATCAAAGTAATATTGATTACGATAATGTAGATAACAACACGTCAGCATTCTATGTATCTTTAGGTGCTCACCCCAGTATCAGATCAACATACCTTCAAAGGAGGGCAGAGATTCATGACAAACAAAAACACCGTCAACTTCAAACAGATTTAGTTAAGCATATTTGGGAACGTTTCGGAAACAAAATAACAATAATTAAATTTATGTAATATTTTTTTCCATTATTATGTTTTTTTTATTTCGATGTTATTGTGTTTAATTATCTATTATTGTGTAAAATTTTATTTTATATTGTTACGCATTTCATTTCAATGTTATGTTATTTTATTAATTTTAATTTATATTTCCTTTTTCTTCAATTATTCATATTTTTATTTGTTTATAAAAATTCAAAAATATTAAGTTTTAATAAAAAAATATATAAAATTTGTGGATTTTTTGGAGTTTCTTACAGTTTCTTGTATTTGAGTAAAATTTTGTATGAGTTCCTTATGAGTGACATGACATTTTAGGGACCACAAAATGTTGATTTGAGGGGGAGCTCTTGAAGATTGAAGCAATGTGAAGACTTGGAAATGTTTTGACTTTCAACATGCTTGAAGGATTGAAGATGCAGATTGTGATTAAATGTAAAAGGAAAGAAAGTTTTCTGTTGATCCAAGTCCTTGCATGCATACCATTCATATTCATTCAAGCATTACATCACAAAGGCATTAAGTAATTGTTTTGGAACTTAAAAAGAAGCTAAGTGTTTTGGAAAAATAGCCTTAAACTGGTTTAATCGATTACCTCACATAAAGAATCGATTATATTGTTCTTCAAGCTTTTTGGAAATTATCATGAACAATTTAATCGATTATATCATCGGATTAATCGATTATTTCATCTTAGTATACACATAATCTGATTTAGTGACTGGTTTAATCGATTACCACTGATCCATAATCGATTACTTGCCTATATAGAAAAAGAGATCACTTTGTCTTAATCGATTACCATTTATTGTAATCGATTATTTAGTTTGTTTCATGTTTTGCATTTAGTCTGCTCTAATCAATTACCATGTACTCTAATCGATTACATTACACAAACATGATTTTTGCAAAGTCTGTCTTAATCGATTATACATCGGGATAATCGATTAAATGACACGTTGTTGTAACTCAGAACCTACTATGAACACTTTAATCGATTACGGGAGCGTGTGTAATCGATTACAAATGATAAACAATCGATTACAGGAGCTTATTTAATCGATTATTTCAGTTACAGTCTTTAGTATAAATAGAACCCTTGCCTTGATTGATTTAGAGAATGAAATAGAAATTGAATTTTCGAACACTGAGCATTCTAAGAGCTTTCTAAGCATTCACAAAGGCTTTCTTCTGGGCTCTAAAGGTCTTGCTTCCATTAAAACAAGAATGGGTCACTAGGATTTAGTGAAGCAAGGCAATACATTTCAAAGTTTAAGGAAATGCTTGTTCTGCATATTGTTTCTGCATTCAACCTGGTATTTTCATCATTATGCATATCATTCTTGGATCATCAGGTGAATTCTTTCCTTACTCTTTGTTGGTGTAAAATTTCTGATTGAATCTTTGTATGTGAAGTTCCATTGTAATTGAGTTTTTCTTGCAAGATTAGAGATAGTGTTTCTCGAAAGACAACTGAGTAGTGTTCTCAGTGTGGGTGTGGCTTCTAAGGGTCTAATAGGGTTTTAGACTTCTGAACTTTATCAAAGAGAAGCTTGTAATTGCTTGTAAGGATAATTTTTGCAATAGTGGAACTCTACTCTAGTGTTGAGTAGAAGAAACTGGATGTAGCCTCATAGTGTTTGAGGTGAACCAGTATAAATCTGGTGTGTTATTTCATTTTCTGCATATTTGATAAATCTCTTTGTGAATTCTGTTTACACATATTGTTTCTTGAGGCATTACAAGTCTTGGATTGATCTTGGATAAAGATTCTTGATTGTTTTTGTGATAAAGATCCAAAGGGCAAAGAAACTCTGATTTTGATTCATCAAGTAATTTTTAAAATTACCAAGCCTAACCAATTCATCCCCCCTCTTGGTTAAGTGTGAAGTGTTTTCATATTTTACACAAAAAGTACTACCAGAACTAGAAAAAGGTGATGAAGAAATCCAACTAATCATTTTCCATTGGAGATGCTCTTATCAATTAATTACTTTTTATGCATTTTTCTTTTTAATTATACCGTGATTTATATTTTCTACTAACAGTTTATGAAAGTAAATTTAAGATTTTATAATTCTTTTAAAATTTAAATTAATGTGTTGGTTTTATATAGAATATTTGATGTTTTATTTTTAGGAAAAAAATAATTACAAAATAGGAAAGATTTGAAGTCATTTATTCAGATTTTATTGTTGAGAGTTTTTATTTTACTGATTTTATTATTGAGAGCTTTTTACCTTAAATATATAAATTGTCCCTTAACTTATTATTTTACTTTTAAATTAGTTCCTTAACTTTTTAATTTTTTTAAAAATAATTATTTTATTTAATTCATGACAAATTAATCA
>PYAF01000219.1:280248-302966 GCA_007407185.1 Glycine tomentella | reverse complement strand
AAATGAATTTCTTGTTATTTATTAACATAATTACATAATTGGTCTCTTAATTATATTTTAAGATTTAATTTGGTCATTCAAGTATTAAAAGGTTCATTTTAGTCCTTCAATTATTTAAAATGAAATAATTATATTCTTTTTATCATAATTGATGTAATATTGTATTTTTTAAATCAATTGTTAACATAATTAATATGAAATATTGTATTTTTTAAATCGATTATTTGACAATCGATATAAAAGATTCAGGTTGGATAAAATTTTAAAATTTAAGAATATTTTTTTACATTAGTTGTATTGACAATCGATGTAAAAAATATCAATTTTCATTAAATAATTAACAGATATGACAAAAAAAATTTATTTTATTTTAAATAATTGAAAAATCAAAATAATTTTATTAATAATTAAGATTCAAGTTGAATTTTAAAATATAATTGAAGGACTAAGTATATAATCATGGCCTTATTCACTAGTAGTTGCCTAATTAGTATTTCAATTAAGCGCAGCTACAGATATGCAGAGGCGCGTACAAGGACTCAAGGGCTCTCTAGCTCTCCTATAAATATATATATATATATATATATATATATATATATATATAAAATTAATTGGACATATTATTATTATAATAATGATTAAAGTTAGTTAATGTAAAATTGTATAAAATCAGTTGCATTTATTTGTTGTTATTATTGTAATGAATAAGATGATAACTATGTATAATTATATAAAATTAATTGTGCGTTTATTATTATGATGATAATAATTAAAGTTATTATTATTCTGTTTTTTTATAAGAAATAAGGTATAGTGTACATAACATTATAATTTGTTTTTTTATAAATAGAAATGAAAAAATAATATCATTTAAAATAAAAATTAACTTTAATTTTATATGTAAAAATAATAAATATTTTTAAAAATCACTATTTATTAGAAATTATACATTCAAATAATTACAAAGGGGGAAAACAATTCAACCCCTTTAATAAGTTTCTGAATCCATCCATTAGCATAAGCACATTTATTTATTTTTATTGTAATTTAGAAATTAAGTTTCTTTTTAATTTTATTTCATATTTCTTTCTTTTTCCTGATGTAAAAAAATATACAAATAGATTTTATTAAGACAATTTCTCTTAATAATGTAAGCCATTGAAAATAAGCCCAAAACTTCAAAATGCCGTACGACGATTCCATGTGCTTCAAAATTCATACTGGTCAACACATAAAAAACGGGCAACCTTTTTATCATTACTTCCACCGTTCCACTTCCATTGGCTTGCAAGATAATAATCATTGAACTGAATTTTCAGGTTTCAAGTCTACCTCACGACCCCATCCATGACAACTTATAATATTTTGGATCTATCAAATTCGAGAGTGATTGGAACATGTGGATTTCTTTTCATGAAATTTAAGATAAATTTATTTTTAATTATTTGATTTTAAAATTAATATTTTTAGTTATTGTACTTACTAAAATTTGGAATTAAATCAAGTTAGAGTGAACGTGATTAAGATATGTTCCAGATCTTGCATGTCGGATGGTGGGTTCACTTTGTTAAGAGGACAAGAGGGGGAACTTGCAAAATAAAGAACTACGACGCTCAAGTAAGTACGTGAGTTAAATGAGAAAGTTGTGTATAGAAAGTGAGATGGAACTTGATACTTATAGGGTGAGATGAGACCTTCGAGTCCTTGTTTGTTGGGGCTGTTACAGCAAGTAACAACCCTTACAGATAATAATTAGTCTGTTGATAATGACTATAGATAATTGTAAGTTATAGATAATTAGTCTTATAGACAATGTGTACCTTATAGATAATGTGCTCCTTGTAGATATTTGAGTATCTGCCACTTGATAATGAAGTTACAACATTATCATTAATATTTGAATAATAAGGCGTTAGAGACAACCTGTTGGCCCAGCAACCTGGTTGCTAAGGGCATGGTATCTGTGCTCCTGTGCCAGAGCTAACATAGAGGATTGACGTGCGTGCAGGGACGCCATATCACTTGCCTCTATCCATTTGGTGAAGTAGTCTATGGTGATTAGTAGGAATTTGAGTGCTCCCGAGGCTTTTGGCAATGTCCCCAATATGTCCATTCCCCACATGGCGAAAAGCCAAGGGGAACTCAAGCTGTGGGAATTGTCAGGAGGCGTACGTGGGACGTCTGGAAATTCTTGGCATCGTCTACAGCTCCTAGTGAAGTCGAGGGTGGCGGCCCTAAGCGTCGCCCAGTAGTATCCTGCACGTACTACTTTGGTGGCTAAGGAGTGTCCTCTTGTATGGAGGTTGCAAATCCCTTCGTGAAGCTCTTGCATGACATACTCTGCTTACTGGCTGTTAAGGCATTTGAGCAAGGGCACTATCAACCCTCTTTTGAACAGCTCGCTATCAAGGATGACGTAGTAGCTGGCCTTCCTTTTCAGGCGTCGGGCTTCGTTCTCATCTGGTAGCAATACCCCTCGAATTAGAAAATTCTTGTAGGGAGTCATCTAGTCTGATTCCTCCTCTTTGCTTGCCATGACCTCTTGGGTGTCTATGGTGGGAGCTTGGAGTGTCTCCTGGATGATGGTCTTTAGATGTTCAGTCTTCTTGGTCCTGGCCAGCTTGGAGAGAACGTCTGCTCTGGTGTTGTTTTCCCTTGGTATATGATACATCTCAAAGCACTCAAAGTTGTCAATGAGTGTTTTAGCACTATGATAGTATTGGAGGAGCATCGTCTCCTTAGTTTGATATTTGTTGGAAACTTGTCCTTGGACAAGCTACGAGTCAGTGTAGCATCGTAGCCTCTTGGCTTTGACTTCTTTGGCTAGCTTCAGGCCTACTATAAGTGCCTCATACTCGGCTTGATTATTTGAGACTTTGAAGTTGAGCTTGAGAGCTTGCTCTAATGTGATGTTGGCTCTAAAGTGATGCTGCCAGGTGCTTCAAGAATGATGCCTGCTCCAGTTCCTTTTACGTTGGACACTCCGTCCATGTAGAGGTTCCACCAGTCTGGGGTGGTTTGGTCACTGCCAGCGAACTCTGCTAGGAAATCTACCATGAATTGTGTTTTCATGGGACCACAAGGTTCGTACTGGAGGTCAAACTCTAATAGTTCTACGGACCATGCCACCATCCTCCCTGCAGTTCAGGCATTCGCAACACCTGTTTGATAAGGTAATTTATTTTGACTACCACATGGTGACTTTGAAAGTCTGGTCGGAGGTGTCAGGCTGAGGTGATAAGTGCCAGTGCTATCTTCTTTATCATCTGATATCGCTTCTTAGCATCATAAAGGATGTGGCTGTGGTTGGTGAAGTAGATGGGAAACTGATATTTCCCTTCCTCTTGAATGAGGGTTGAGCTGATGGCTTCGTCAATAACAAAAAGATAGAGGAGTGGTGGCGCTCTTGGTCTGGGGAGACTTAGGAAGAGCGACGTGTCAATGGTTTTCTTGAAGGCCAAGAAACCTTGCTCGCAGGCTTCATCCCATAGGAATGGCTAAGTTATCCTAAGCAGCTTATAGAATGGCTTCGCTTTTTCAGCGAGCTTAGGGAGGAACCTAGACCGAGATGCCAATCTGTTGTTAAGCTTTTGGACCTCTGCGACGTTGGTAGGGCTGTGCATCCCTAGTATAGTTGTACACTTGTCGGGATTGGTCTCTATTCCTCGGTGTGTGATCATGAAACCTAGGGACTTGCTCTGCCAACCCCTAAAATACATTTTTCCGGGTTGAGGCGTATGTCATATTTATAGATTTCTCCGAAAACCTCCTCTAGGTTTGCCACGTGTTGAGCTATGCTTTGAGATTTCATGACCATGTCGTTAACATATACCTCGACATTTCATCCAATATGTTGCTCAAAGACCTAATTCACTAGTCGTTGGTATATGGCGCCTACGTTTTTTAGGCCAAAGGGCATGACCCTGTAACAAAAATTGGCATCTTCAGTGATGAATGTCGGTTTCTCTTCACTCGGGGAATGCATTCTGATCTGGTTATACCTAGAGTATGCATCCAGGAAGTTCAATAGTTGGAACCCGGATGAGTCATCGACTAGCCTATCGATGTTGGGAAAAGGGTACACATCTTTGGGACATGCCTTGTTGAGGTCAGTGTAGTCAGTACACATTCGCCATTTGTTGTTGGCCTTTTTTACCATAACAAAATTGGCTAGCTAGATGAAGTACTTGACTTTCCTGATGAAATTAGCTCATAGCAGTTTGTTCACCTCTTATTTGACTTCCTTACGCCTCTCGTCTCCCATCCTTCTCTTCTTTTGTGATACTGGCTTGGCCTAAGGGCAATTGGTTAACTTGTGACATATGATACTAGGGTGAATGCCTGGGATGTCAGATGGCTGCCAGGCAAACAAATCTGCATTTTGTGTAAGACGTTAGCTATGTGTCTGTGCTTATGGATAATGAGGTCCTTGCTGAGCTGTGTGCACTACCCAGGTTTGGGTCTGAGTTGTAGCTTGGCAAGTTTTTTAATAGGCTTTGGGCCTTTGTCGATGGTGTCGTCACATGGATCCACGTCAAATATGCCATCCTATCATGCTATGTAGACAGTCAGGGTTCGGATTGGAGACCATTTGTCCACGTTCATCACCTGGCTGGTACCACCTGTTGTTGGATGATGTCTGCTAGGCTCCTTGGTGGGAGTATATGGTGCCACTTTTAGGCTCTCTACACAGAATTGTCGGGCTTGTGTTTTGGTCAGCTTTGACAGTTACTATCTCTTCCGTCAAGGTAGGGAGCTTTATCTTAAAATTAGGTGTGGAGACTATGGCTCTAAGCTTGTTCATCATTTTTCTGCCAATCAAAGCAAGGTAAGAGGTGTCTGCATCAACAATTAAATACCTGACTGTGAAGCTCCTTGAGAGCTGGCTTTGACTGAAGGTGGTCATCAAGTCTACATAGCCTCTGGTTTTTACCCCTTCCCTTACGAAGCTAAGGAAGGGTTCAGAATGAAGGTGAAGGGTTCAGAATGAAGGTGAATCGTGTTTGATGAGACTTTAAGCCTCTGGAATATTCTCCAGTACAAGATGTCTGTGGAGCTATCTTGGTCAATAAGGACTTTGGACACTGTGAAATTGGCGATCACGTTGGAGACCACCATAAGATTATCTTTATTGGCTGGATTGATGCCTTTGAAGTCCCTATCCATGAAGGTGATAGGGGCAAGACTCCATGGTGGTGGTACATCGACACAGTTGATGTCGATGTTCCGGATAGCGTGAAGATACCACTTATGGGACTGGCTGGACAACCCTCCATAGGAAAATCCTCCCACGATGGTGTTGATCACACCTTAGATTTGTTCGGCAGACTCATTCTTCTGTTCCTGAGGAGGTTGACCTTCGCGTCTTTGCCGGTAATGTCTCTGCCTCCGTATGTCTTCTACTCAGTCACTTCTTCTGTCAACTCCTGATTCCTGGGTTGATCCTCTTGACTTCACTCGGATCTGGCTCCTGTTAGGTGATTGTCAGGTCTTTTCACAAACTGTGACAAATACCCAGCCTGTATGAGTTCTTCGATTTTGTCTTTTAGAGCCTAATAGTTTTTTGTGTTGTGACTACAACTACAATGGTATTTGCATTAGTTGGTCCTATCTAACCTTGGCCAGGGAGAAAGTAGCAGAGGTAGTTTTATGGGCACCTCTGTGTTGAAAGCCTCCTCCAGAATAATGGTACGATTGGTCGTTAAAGGGTTTGTAGCGCTCATACATGGGTCCCTTCGGGAGAGGCTGGCGCTTGTCCGGCTTGTGTCATTTTTCCGACTTATGTGGGTTGGTCTTGGTACCTCCTTCTCGCTTGTCGCACTTTTTTTCGGCTTGTCGAACCTCTTTTCTAACCTGAGCATATGACTAACAACATGGAATGCAATGCTACCTTTGGGTTGAGGTTTCATATTTGGATGGTAATTCGTCCAAATCTGTATGTGAACCTCCATAGAGATTCATCATCTGCCTGTCACAGATTGGCCAATGCAGCCTGTAACACCCCGTGTGCACCCGGCGTATTATCATTATTACAATATCAGAGTAACGCAACAAGCATAATCATAAACAATAAAGGAAGCCTGAATTCAATCTAACTACACTTTGTATACATATATGGTGAATCTCTGTCATTTACAAGATACATAGTTCTCAAAACTATACAAAGTTTTCACTAGGTATCCAGAATACAAACAAAATAACAAAACATGAGCTATCAAGCTCAGTCTTCTAAGCCTAGGGTTCTCCACCACCCTATCCTAGCTCAGACCTTTTGCCTTGGGATCTCTCAGTAACTTCTGTCTCAGTTCCTGCAACATGAGCCCCAACAGGGGTGAGATAATCATCTTAGTAAACTCAGGGTCCTCGAAGGTTTCCCTCCCCCTGGTTCACTTCCAAACACAAATATATATATATATATATATAACATAACATGATAGAAATCATATCAAATAGTTCTCTATCATACGGTCAGCCTTCACGGCTATCATGAACAAGCTGCATGCACATAGCAGTATAACATAAACATACACAACCAACACACCTTGCCTGAAAGAGATCATCCACTGAAGGGCACATTCCCTCAGGACTTCTACCTGAGTGCCTGAGTGAGATCATCTACTGAAAGGCACATTCATTCAGGACTCTCCTTATCCATGCCTGAGGAAGATCATCTACTTAAAGGCACATTCCCTCAGGACTTGCCGCCCAATACCTGAGAAAGATCATCCACTGAAGGGCACATTCTCTCAGGATTTACATGGATGCCTATGGATTGTCCCGAGGAAGATCATCCACTTAAGGGCACATTCCCAAGGGGTCCATAGTTCCCTATTCTACTGGCCAGTGAATTCTCATGCATGCACATCACACAGCATCATCATCACAATCATCTCATAACCAAAGTCCATACACACATACACTATACTAGTGTAATCATTACCAGCATACCCTATCTCAAGGTTTAGCCAGCATTTAATTGCCAGCAAGCCATCAAGACATTTCATCAACAACTAATACATGATTCAGTATTCCAGTATCACATAACATAAGCATGCAAGACATATCAATCAATCACCCGATTTGGGTGTAGTGAAACACAAGCAGGGGAAACATTCCCCAAGAACACTGAGCTTACCTGTTCTCAGCTCAGAATCAGCTCTCCTAGTCTCGTGGTGACCTCCACCAGTGATATGCGTCTCACGCCCTACAATAGGCATGAAATAGACAATCAGTAACGGTTTTCAACCGTTTATATGAAAGGGAACACTCTTCCTGTCTTTATCAGTTTCTATCTTCTAACTTAAGGTTCATCTTAGCTCAGCTTCCACTAGGCCATTCATCAACCCTTAGTGGTCTGCCTCAGTCTGACTAAGGCTTTAAAGTCTCTTTTAGACTCTGTATAACCCAATTCAAAGTTTTAATTATACTAAAACCAACAGTTGTTCAACTCAGCCAAAACAGACCTATCAACATGTTTTCACCGTTCATTTGGCCTTAGGAACAACTTTTGTAAAGGTACTTAAGTTCATACAGACCATAGTACCTCCCATTCACACACCCTTCTTCCTCACAAGGCCCAATTCAAACTTCATCACAATTCCAGTTTCAAGGTTCCATATCTCTTAGAACAACCTCCTGATTATTCTTTTCTAAAGAACCTAAGCCTAATTTCAGCCCTATATCAATAGAGTCACTATTCACCTCATTACCCATTTCATAATTAAACGATTATAACTTGAGTTTCTTATCTCTACTTGGTCGAGGATGGCTGGAGAAGTCTTTCTCCTAGCTCTGGCGTCCTTGAACCAGCCTCTTTTCCTCTTCAAAGCTCAGCTCTTTCAAAAAACTCAAGGAATGGGGTTTCTCTCCAAACTAGGCTGAAATTGGCTCCTAAGTGGTTCAATTCAAGATTAAAGGTGATTAGGAGGTGTTTTAAGGGATTATGATGAAGGTATGAAGCTCTTAGGGTGCATCAATGGCTGCCTGGGTCAAGGAAGAAGAGGAACAGTGCTTTTTCCTCTGAAATTTCGTGAAATGGCCTTTTATAGGTGGCCTGCCAGAGGTCTGGCGCGATCCGCGCCAACTCTGGCGCTAACCGCGCCACAATGGTGGTGGCTGTGGCACCAACAGCGCCATTCTCGCGCCATCAGTGCGGAAATCCAGAGACTTTGGCGCCCTTGGCGCCACCACTGGCGCCATCAGTGCCAACTTCCAGAGGCTGTGGCACTACCCGCGCCACACCTGGCGCTGATCGCATGGAAAACCAGAGAAGATGGGTTTTCCAGGCCAGTTCCCGTGCCACTAGCGCCACCTTTGGCGCTATTCGCGCTAGCTGCAAACTTGTGGCACCCCTCGCGCCACTTTGGGGCTTCAGGCGTCAACTTCCAGAGCATTTAGCGCCACTCGCGCCGACCTGGCGCCCTTGGCGCCAACTTCCAGTGGGTCTGGCGCTGACCGCGCCACAACTCGAACACAGTTTTCTCATAAATGACCTGGCGCTAACCGCGTGAAATCCAGCGCCAACCGCGCCAGGTCTCAGGGTATTATACAGCCAAGGTCATGCGATGGGACCCTGTTCACTAAAGCGTTCAACAAGAGTGTCAAAATTGTTAATGGACCTAGGGAGGAGTTCGTCATACCATGTCAAGGCTTCCCCTTTGAGGGACGTTGGGAAGACACGACACATGATTGTGTCATCGTTAGTGTAGAGGTTCGCTTGGGTGAGGAAAGCATTTAGATGCTCATCTGGATCAGTGGTTCCGTCATACTGCTCTAGGTTGAGTGATTTCCAACCTAAGGGTAGGTCGACTTCCATGATGCAGTCGAAAAAAGGATGTCGACGAGTCGTCCGCCCTTCTAGATAGTGTATTGTGATAAATTGGGATCGTCTTCAGTGTTGACGATGTGTCGAGGGTTTTGAGTACGCTCATTCGTTGTACGGGTTGAGTGTTTGTCTCCTTGCGGGCGTCTCACTCTAGTGTCCAACTGATCATGGCCAACTGTAAGCTTTCGGAGTTCCTCCTCATGGCGTCGCTCCATCTCTGTAATGCGGGTTTAGAGTTGCTGAAGGGTGTTTGTATTGGTTATGGTTGTTAGGGGAGGGTTGGAGCTTTCAAGAGGAGTGCAACGTCTAAGGCTAGAGCGTGAACTGACCATTGATGGAGAAAGAGAGGCCATAGAGTAAGTTTTACCGTGATCCCATGATGAGCGCCAAATGTACTTACCAAAATCTGGAAGTAGCTCACGTCAGGGTGGACGTGGCCAAGGTAGGCTCCAGATCTTGTATGTTGGACGGTGGATTCACTTTGTTTAGAGGGAAAAATGGGGGATCTACAAAATAAAGGACTCCGACGCTCAAGTAAGTACTGAGTTAGATGAGAAAGTTGTGTGTAAAGAGTGAGATGGAACTTGATACTTATAGGGTGAGATGAGAGCTTCAGGTCCTTGCTTGTCGGGGCTGTTACAAAAGTAACAACCATTGTAGATAATTATTAGTCTGTTGATAATGACTAACAGACAATTGTAAGTTACAGATAATTAATCTTATAGATAATATGTACCTTATAGATAATGTCTTCCTTGTAGATAATTGAGTACATGCCACTTGATAAGGATGTTACTTATCATTAATATTTGAATAATAAGGCGTTAGAGATAACCTGTTGGCCCAGCAGCCCGACTGCTAAGGGAATGATTTCCGTGCTCCTGTGCTAGGGCTGACATGAAGGGTTGACGTGCGTGTAGGGATTCAACGTTACTTGCCACGTGTAATTTCTAGACCCTGGACAATACAACTCTTGTATTTTTTTAATTTTTTTTAAAGTTTTGTATCTAAATATTTTCTATCTAACCACTGTTAAAATAAATATTTTGAAAGGAAAAAAAATATATTGTAAGGTATTTAAGGATAAGAATGTAAAGTTAAGGTAGGTTATCACATAACTGACTTGTAATTTGTTAGTCAAATAATGGTATCGTGTTGGTATAAAATCCTATCAATCGTTATGTCGATTAATATCATTCAACTGCCACTTAAGTTATTGACTCAAGAAAGATATTTTGTTAATTTCTTAATTGAGTCTTTGGTACATTTCAAAGAGTTATTTTTGCAGTTATGATCTTAAGGTTTCTATTACATGTTACTCCTTTGTAAATTGTGGTAAAGGAAAACAATAAAATGACTAGTGTAAAGTGCAAGAAAGTAAATGAAAATAATAAAATTAAGTAAACAAAATGGAAAATTTTGATGAAGAAGGTAAGTTTGTATTGATTTTGGTCATGAACACTAATTACATCGTATTTTCTCCTATTTATAATATAAAAAACGATTACAAGCTATGAATCATTTCTGATCACCACTATCTGCTATTGTATATTTTAAGGATATCATATGCAACATGACCCCACATTTCCCAAAGCGGTTGCATTTCAGATCATGGCCTCATCTAGGGTTGGAAATAAGTCAAGCTGAGCTGAGCTTGATTCAGCTCATTAATATTTAGCTCAGCTCGAAGCTTGCTCAAGTTTGACATGAACTTCTTTTTCAACTCGAACCCGACTCGGCTCAAAATCGTGAACAACTCGTTAGCTCGAATCACAGGAACCAAGAATCAAATTTTTAAATCCTATACATTTCAAATTTTTAATTCATTAGTAGATTTTAGATAAAACGATGGTTTTACTTTTTTAAATAGACAAAATCAAACTTATTCTATTAGCTTTGTAAGGCCACAAAGTATGACAAAAAAAACACATAATTACAACCAAAGCCTACATAAATAAAAAAATACCCCATCCTACATATATAAAATAAAAGAAAATCTAATTATATATATATATATATATATATATATTGAACCGATTTATGAACCAAACGAGTCGAACTATACATAATTCAAGTTCAGCTCATTTATTTATTGAACTCAATTTTTAGCTCAAATTCAACTCATTTGATTCACGAATCAAATTCAACAAGTTAATTATCGAATTGAGTTTCAAACTATTTTTGAGTTAATCCTTGCATTATGCCCTTCTTGTCTTCTAACGACTAAAATTGTCATTTTGACATTGATTAATTTTTCAGCCGTCCAATGAAGATTGTCATACTCTTATCTTCAAATAATTCTAGTGCCAACAAACGATTTTTGGATAGAGGAATAAAACAAACTTTTTTTTAAAATTACAGAACTAAAAAGATAAATTTTAAATTTGAAAGACAAAAAAATAAATTTATCTCAAATTTGAGTGACTTAAACATATTTAAGCTTAAAAATTATCTAGGTTTAAATCCACTCATAGTTCCTATAGTTTTGCTATTGTGCAATTTTGGTACCTTAAGGATGCGTTTGATTCGCTAAAAAATAAGAGATTGGACAGCGCAAAAATATTTGTCCAACATTTGATTTAAAAAATGACTGAGAAACCATGCAAAATAAAGAATGATAGATTGGACAAATACTCAAAAACTTGTAACTCACTAAATTCTCGTACAACTTTTTGTCCAGTGTCTAACAAAAATAAAAATACAATACTATCCTTATTTTCTGACTTTTAATTATCCCACACATTTTTTTTTTCATATGCACCTCCTTCTCCAAACCTCCCTCTCCAAATGTCATACTTACTAGTGTCGTTGGTGAGATACGAGTAAGCGATATGTTTTTATTTTTCTGCCACAATGTGATTAATCTTCTGCCACAATGTTATTGCTTTTTAACTTTTTATTTGCTTTTTATACTTTTTGTCATTGCTTGTTAGGATAAAAGTGAAGTCACATTTTGACAATTTCAACATAATTAATATATTGTAATTTTTTTATTACAATAAGTATAAAATAATGCTTTAAAATATATCACAATATTTGATAAAGCATGATAATAAATTTTATGTTAAATGATAAAATAATTTCAAAAATTTCAAAATCTTGTTCTTTCCTTAGTGCAAACCAAACATTCCACATTACAAATGATATTATAGTAAAATTTACAATATTTTATTCAATACATAAGAACATCAAACAAGATACAACACAAAATTACTTCTAATGGACATCGATAACAAAATAACGTAAATTATAAAAAATAATCATATAAGTCAGCTACTTGTCCAATATTATTCTGTCTATCTTGTCTTTTAGAAAATCAAAACACCCTAAAACTTTTTATTGTACATTCGATTCCCTACGATTTAGCAATTTCAATTTATCATTAGTCTATCATTAATTTTTAACAAAAAATTATTTACATAACATTTAAGTAGCAATTGTTGTTAAAAATATCACGGCAAACTAAATATACAATATAATTTATTTATTGAGAGACCAAAATCATACAGTTATAAAGTTATTGGGTTATAAATGGATTAAAGGTAATTATCTAATATTTTTGCATATAAATTATAATATTTTATCAAGTAATTTTTGAGTGTATTATTAAAAGTTGATATTACTAATATTCTTTTTTAAAATTCTCATAGTTAATTCTTAGTATAAATAAATAAATAATAAAAATCAAGTGCTTATGACAGAGTAAATAATTTTTTTTACTGTATCATAAGCACATAATTTTTTTAATTTCTATTTAAATATCATGCTTTTACTTTTATTACAGCAACCATTTTATTTTATAGTATTTCTTTCTTTTTCTTGATGTAAAAAATGCAAATAAATTATAAATTATATGATTATAATTTCTCTTAAAATATAAAGCCAATACGAATAAGCTAGCGACCAAAACTTCAAAAGGACGTACGACGATCTACGTGCTTCAAAATTCATACATGTCGAACACACCAGAAAGAGGCAGCCTTTTTATAATTATATACTTTCACTCAGTGTTGTGAAAACTGGTTCGGTCATTAAACCGATCAAGGTAGTGGGTTAGTAATTTAGTGGTCCAATCGGTGGGTCAGTAATTGAACCAGTATATATTAAAAATTTAAAATTATATTATATATATAAATATATAACTAATATTATTTAATTAAAAAAGTATAATAAAAAATTTAAAATAGCAATTGAAGCATCAAACTTGATAATACAAGTAAAGTGTATTAAAAAAAAGAGTGTAAATAATAACTACTTAAATTAAAATATAAGTCTAATTTTTAATTAAAAAAATAGCCAAAAGGAGTACATAAAGTAATAAAGGATGTGCAGAAAGCAAATTGTTTATGGATGTTAATGGACCTGGCCCAAACGAAAAACCCTAAAACCATTTATATATAAACTTCTCTTCTCTTCTCTTCTCTTCCGTTGTGTTGTTGTTGTGCCTCTGTGAGCCATTTTCTGAACCGCTCCCTACCTAGCACCAAATATAGAACAGCCAAACGATGATCTCCGTTTGTGTGTTGCTGCTGCGCCTTATTCAACATCTTTCGTGTGCTCTTCTGCTTCAAGCCTTCAGTGCTTCCTCTTCCGCTTCAATGGTTTCTCTTTCTCTTCCTCTTCTTCTCTTCCGCTTCGATGATGGGAACACCTGTGGCTGCGGCGGCAACGGTGACGACAACACCGTGGTCTAACTGTAAGGCCAGAACGACGACTGTGAAGGAGGAAGCGCCGGGTTCCTAAACCTGTCCGGGTTGCCGGGTTCTTCAATAACTGGCCGGTTTTTGCCAGGCCTAACCGGGTCAATTACATGACCTGTTCCACACCTAACTCGGCCCAGAGTGACCTGCGGTTCCTAGTCCAACCGATTCGACCGGCCGGTCCGAACCGATTTTAATAACACTACTTTCACTTTCCTTGGCTTGCAAGATAAATAGATAATAATATTTATATAAATAATAATAATAATAGTCATTTAACTGAATTTAGGTAGAGGGACTAAAACAATTTTTAAAAAAATTATAAAATTAAAAATATGAATTCAAAAAATTGAAAGACCAAATATAAATTTATCTTAAATTTAAATTATTAAAGTATATTTAAGTTTAAAAATAATCTAAGTTTAAATCCACTTTTCATTCTTATAATTTTACAATTTTATAATTTTAATACCTGAAAATTTTTTATTTCACATTTGGTTCATTACATTTTTAAAATTGAGCAATTTTGTTCTAAAGTAAATTTTTTAACAAAAATTATTAAAGTGACACTAACGTGTTAGTGTGATATACTTGATCACTTAACAATTCAATTCATATATTGACACAATATTAATAATGTATTGAAATGGTAGTGGGAACAAAAATTTGGATTCTTAATGTCATACCCGGTGATGAAGCTTGATTAATTATTTTGAGAGGACCAAATTAATAATTGATATTCATTTTTCTTCTTCTGATATATGCTAATGTTGAATCATTGGAATTTAGTTAAGTTAATTGAATAGAGCATGCAACTGCAAGTGTACTAACGTATGATTGAGGGGGGTCAGGGCTCCCCTGAATTTTTCTGAATATTAAAATCAATGTATGAGTGTGTGTGACTGCAAAAAGAAATAAAATGGAAGAGTGGGACGCGCATAGCAAAAAGAGTGCAAATACTAATAGCGTGAATGTCGTGTTGCGTAAATTGCGTATGTGTGGGTGGTTCCTTGTGCGTAAATTACATATGAGAACGGGGAGAAAATTATCAATTTGGTTGTTTCAAATATCTTTGTTTTTTATTTAAAGTTTTAAACTATCATATCAATAAAAAAAATTATCTTTTCCTTTAGGAAATTTTATTTTAATATTATATTTTTAATCAAATTTTAATTATTATACCATCAATTTTTATCTCCTGACATTTGAATTATAAAATCAATAGTAATTTTTTTAAAATAAGTCTTATTTAAATATTGTATTTGATTAATTCCAATTATTATATAATCAGTTATTATTTTTCTCGAGCTTTGTTAATTTATAAATGTTAAACTTTATTTTTTTTGAAATTGAAAGAGTTTCTATTTCTCAAAGTGGCGTTAGATTGTCAAACAATTGTTATAATTTTTAAATTCTGAAAGGCACATCAGGAAGAGACATGGTAGTCACAAGGCACAACATTGACAAGAAACAAAGATTGAAAGACTCTTGGATTTTATTTTTTTATTGTTGTAATTAACGTTGTGGAACATCAATTTATAAATACTTTTCATAATATATTTGTTAGATGAATTTTGTTTATTTTTCCCTTGTAATTTAAGTTTGAGTTCCCTCTTATCTTTAATATTGTATTAAATTCTTACAAATAAAAAAAAGATATATTTTGATGTTCATATATTCAAAATTTAAAGTTCACGTAGTTATATTAAAAGACAATATCAAAGTTACTGAAAATTGTTTCATTCATTATAGTATCATTTTTTTTACAGAAATATATCTATTGTATTTAGCCCACAACTTTAATTCAACTAAAAGAAGATATATTTTTGGTTACCCCAATTCTCTTATATGCATTTCGGGGCATATATAGGATGAGGATCTTCGATAATCTTTATAATTTCTTAATATATCTAGGTCGGGACATAGTAGTAGTTTGTGACAACGTGACTAATAATATTCTTCATTGTGCAATTTTTTTGTGCGTCTTCCACAAGCTTGCTTAGTATTCATATATATAAATATATTTTATAAAGGTAAAAATTATTTATTATAACAAAATAAACAATACATATATATAAAAAATCATTTTAATATAGCAATCATGAGTAATAATTCTACATTATAATGAAATAAAATTTATACAACAACATTGTTACGGATATTTTATATTGGGCCAAAGACCAAAAGGCTCAAGGCAGCTAAAAACAAGTTATTTAGGGAAAGATTAAAGAAGATTGAAATCCTAAATATTTACAGAATCAAGGAAGATACAGAAGGTTATTTTTACATCAGATATCCAGAATATTTGCTCATCTTTCAGAAGATCGTGATCAAGAATAGGAATAGTTTCCTTATTTTTCCACAGGTCAGTAAGCATAAAAGGCCATTCTCCCCATGGGTGCAAGGTACACAGAGACTGTTACTCTTTCTTTTCCATTCTCACAGTGCACACACCCCACGTCCAATTTGTGGTTCGTTTATGCTGTGATCTTCTTCCTGGAGTTGTTCTCATCTTCATAAACACCTTCAGAGAGAGAGAGAGTTTGATCCTATATTGATTTCTGGCATATTGCTGGATTTCCGTTTTTAAGGAACGGAACATTGGCGCCGTCTGTGGGAAACGTTAAACTTCGATTCCCACCATGGTAAACACGAGAAGACACCAGCTTGAAGGCCCACCCGAGGCCGGTCGATCGCGATCGATCCGCGTGGAGGACGCTTTGACGGATACAGCTTCATCATGAGCGCAGAATGACCCACCCCCCGCACCTGCCGAAAACCCGTTGCCCGTACCGGCCGAAGTGGATCAAGAATCTTTGCAGCGCTTCACTAGCAATGCGTTGCAGTCCATTCTATCGCGGATTGAACGGCTTGAGAGACGACATGCCCTTCAGCGGCAAGAGGATATGAATCATATGCTGGCACAATTAGATGAACGTTGTGCAAGATGGACATTGGGCGAGCATGACCGATTACGAACGATGGAGCAATGCCTTGGCCGTATGAAGTTACCACCCCAGGAGCCGATAATTCACCCCGGCCTGGCCCCCCCGGCCGAGAACATGCATAACCCAGAACTACCTCATGAGCCGCCCAGAGCCGAGATCCCACATCCAGTTGCGTTCAGGAGAAGCCCACAGGATGCATTACGGAGCTCGGCTTACCAGCCAGGAGGAGGTGTCGAGGTCTACAGGAGGAAGTACAGGGGCGGACAACACAATAATAGTCCGTTTGTGGACGACATCGTTAATGCCCAGTTTCTGGAGGATTTCGATGGATCTTTCCTGTCGAAGTATGATGGGAGCCAGGACCCGCAGGTGCACATAGACTAGTTCAACATGCAGATGTGTGTCCGGGGGATTGAAGAGCCGATTATCTCTCGGATATTCGTTACTACTCTGACAGGGGCGGCTCAGACATGGTTTCACTCGCTACCACCCCGATCAATTCGTAATTTTGAGGACTTTGGCCAAAAATTTTTGCTCAATTTTGCAACGAGCAAGAAACAGCCCAAGTCCGAGTTTGTTCTGGGCAAAATCCGACAGCATCCGGGGGAGACATTGCAGAGCTACTTGGACCGGTTTAAAGAAGCTGCCTTACAAGTGCAAGGCCTGGAGGAAAAGGTGCATGTCCATTTGCTATCGGCCGGACTCAACGGGTCATGTCAGTTGGCAAAATCTATCTATAAAGACCCTGTTAGAACTTTGCTGGATTTCAGAGTCCGATCAAAAAAATACCTGGAGCTGGAACAGATGGAGATTGCCAACACTGCTCCCAAGAGAAAGGGTTCACCACCAAAACATCGCCCACATATGGGGAATATGGCCCCCAACAGGAGTTTGGAAGTCGGCCATAGACCGGGGAGATATGAGACCAAATATGACAAATACACCCCGTTGAACACCTCTCGGGCCCAAGTGTGGAGGGAAGTAGCTTTGACCGAAATGAAGAAAGTAGACCGACCTCGACCGGTGTTCAAGAAGACCGGCCTTGACCATTCTCGTTTTTGTGAGTTTCACAATGGCTCGGGACACACTACTGACCAATGCTGGGACTTGAGGGATGCTATAGAGAAATTCATCCAAGAAGGAAAATTGAGACGATATGTGATCAAAACCCAGGGGCAGCAGGGAAAGCGGAAAGGCAACCCCAATGATGAGGTGAAAGGCCGAGATGAGAAGAGGAAGAAGACGGATGAAGAGGAATTTCCAGAGCCAGAGTTCGAGTGCAATGTCATTACTGGTGCTATGGGAGGCGGAGGTGACACTGCCAACCAATGCCGTAAGTACCTCAGAGAAGTCCTGACCGTGAGGGAACAGCCCAAGTTTAAAGCCTCCAGTAACAAGGCTGAGCTACCCTTGCTTTATTTTACCAGAGAGGACCTGACCGATGTGATACCGGGACATGAGGACGGCTTGGTCATAACTGGGACCATAGCCAACTGTCGAGTTAAAAAGATATTTGTTGATAATGGCAGTTGTGCCGATATTATATCCTGGTCGGCATTTAAAAAGATGAACCTGGACTAGGAAGATCTGAAGCCATGTCAAACACTGTTATCGGGCTTCAATGGCGAGAATACCGCACTCAAAGGCTCCATCGAGTTACGACTGACGTTGGGAACAAAAGAGGGTTTCAAGTCAGAAAGGGTTAAATTCGTGGTAGGGGAGTTTCCTTCCCCCTACAATGTGATTCTCGGAAGGCCCACCCTCCATAAGTGGGATATTTTGATGTCCACCAAGCACCAAAAAATGAAGTTGGTGGGAAGTAACGGCAAAGTAATTACTATTTGCGGAGATCAAAGGGAATCTCGCCAATGTTATTTCAATGCTGTGAAGGAAAGTGGAGCCGGCCCCTCTTCAGTGCAGAGTTGTCAAGAGGGCCGAGAAGAATCAAAGAGAACGAATGGAAAGCAGGTGAAGCCCGTCAACCTGGTGGAGCTTGATGTACGAGAGAAAGTGGAGGAATGGAGGCCTGAGCCAGCCGACGAGCTTATGGATATTCAGATAGGCCCAGAAGCCACACAAGTCACTAAGATTGGGTTGATAACTGATCCAGTTGCACGGGCCGAGTTGGTAAAGTGTCTCAAAAATAACCGAGATGTTTTTGCGTGAAAAGCTTCAGAAATTCCTGGGATAGATCGTGCATTCTGCTGTCATAGATTATCCATGTACCCTGGTGCAAAACCAGTGGCTCAAAAGAAAAGGAATCTCGGTTTTGATCGGAAGCAAGCACTGGAGAAGCATATCCGAGAACTGTTGGATGCTGGTTTCATACAAGAAATCCAGTACACTACATGGCTGTCTAATATGGTGATGGTCAAAAAGCCCAGTGGCAAGTGGCGAGTATGTGTTGATTATACTGATGTTAACAAAGTGTGTCCCAAAGACTCCTACCCCATGCCGAGCATAGACCAGTTGGTGGACAATTCTTCCGGGTTCAGGCTCCTGTCTTTTATGGATGCATATTTTGGGTACAATCAAATCCCGATGTATCCAGGAGATCGGGAGAAGACGGCCTTCAGGGGTGGAGAAGCCAACTACTGTTACACCGTAATGCCTTTTGGTTTGAAGAATGCTGGGGCCACTTACCAGCGCATGATGAATAAGGTGTTTGCCCAGCAGATCGGTCTGAATATAGAAGTATACATTCATGACATGATTGTGAAGACCGTTTCCACCGAAGATCATGTCCGAGATTTGCAGGAAACATTCTCCAGGCTGAGAGAAAGCAACATCCAGTTGAACCCGCTCAAGTGTGCTTTTGGGGTGACGGCGGGGAAATTCCTAGGTTTTATGCTGACCCATAGAGGAATAGAAGTTAATCTGGACAAGTGTGCAGCAGTCCTGAACATGAAATTTTCGGCGACTAAAAAGGAGGTACAACAACTGACTAGCAGGCTGGCGGCCTTGACAAGATTTCTCCACAAGTCAGCAGAAAAGGCCCTTCCATTTTTCAGGTTGTAAAAAAGGAAGCTCAGATCGGATGGAGCCCGGAATGTGAGGCCGCTTTTCGGGAAATCAAGAAGTGTCTTTCCTCACCACCGGTGTTGTATAAACCGGAACCTGGTGAAACACTCATTTTATACTTGTCTGTGGGCGAAGAGGTGGTGAGTGCCGTGTTGGTTAGGGAGACCGGCAAGACTCAGCTACCTGTATATTTCATAAGCCGAGCTTTGAAGTGCTCGGAGTTGAGGTATCAGAAGTTGGAGAAGGTAGCTTTTGCACTTTTGGTGGCGGTTAAAAGACTGCGTCCATATTTCCAGGGCCACACTATTACAGTACATACCGACCAGCCGATCCGGCAAGTTCTTCACAAACTGGACTTAGCAGGAAGAATGATGAACTGGGCAATACAGTTGTCCGAGTTTGATTTAAAATACGAGGCCCGACATGCTATTAAAGCCCAAGCTTTGGCCGACTTCTTGGTGGAACTCACCCCATCGACCTCGGCCAACCAGGAGGTATGGAACATCTTTGTGGACGGATCATCTAACACAAAGGGGAGCGGAGCAGGAATCATAGTAGAAAATCCACAGGGAATATCAGTAGAGCAGTCTTTGCGGCTCAATTTCCCGACATCAAATAATCAGGCCGAGTACGAGGCCTTAATAGCCGGATTGATCTTGGCCAAAGAGCAAAGAGCCCAGAAGGTGAAAGTTTTCACAGATTCCCAGCTTGTAGCAGCCCAGATTGAAGGTAGATATCAGGCCAAGGGTCCCTTGTTGATCAAATACTTGGCTAGGGTCAGGGAGATCATTGCCGAGTTCGATGAAGTAGCCATCTCCCATATTCCCCGAGAAGAAAACATGAGGGCCGATATATTGTCTAAGCTAGCAAGCACCAAGGGCGCGGGCAACCATAGAACAGTCATCCAACAGGAGCTGGCTTATGCCACTTGCATCATGATGATATCGACCGAGTCCGACTGGAGGCAGCCTATTATTAGATATTTGGAGCAGGGAGTGATCCCAGATGATGACGCCAAGGCCAAAAAGTTAATCCGAGATGCCGTTCTATATACCACCCTGGAAGGCGAGCTGTATCGCAAGGGTCCACACACCCCCATGTTGCTTTGCGTTGGACCTGACCGAACAGAATATATCTTGGCCGAGATACATGAGGGCATCAATGGCCAACATATGGGGGCTAAGGCATTGGCAGTAAAAGCTATTCGGGCTGGATACTTTTGGCCGACTATGAAGGCAGATGCCCATGATCACGTGAAGAAATGCGAAAGTTGTCAGAAGCACGCTAAGATTATATGGTCCCCCCCGTCCGAGCTGACAACTATCAGCTCTCCCTGGCCTTTCTACAAATGGGGGATGGATCTGTTGGGTCCTTTCAAAGCTGCCAAGGGACAACTGAAATGACTCATTGTAGCAGTTGATTATTTCACAAAGTGGATAGAAGCAGAGCCATTAGCCACCATTACTTCAGCCCGAGTCCAGAAATTTTTTGAAAGAAACATCATCTCCAGATTTGGGATCCCGGCCGAAATCATCACGGACAATGGAACTCAGTTCACCGACAAGAAGTTCAGAGAAATGATGGCTAGCTTCCATGTCAAGCACCCCTTCACTTCCGTGGAACACCCACAATCTAACGGCCAGGCTGAAGTTGCCAATAAAGTTATCTTGGAGGGACTCAGAAAAAGAATGCACGATGCCGGGGGCAGCTGGGTGGAACAGCTGTACTATGTTCTATGGGCGCATAGGACCACTGTTCAAACATCTACTCAAAAAACACCATTCAGAATGACATACGGGTGCGAGGTAATGATTCTGGTTGAGATCAGACAGCCCTCCTAAAGGAGAATGATGACACTCAAAGAAGGAGAGGAAGTTAACAATGCGGCCTTGATCAGCGAGCTGGAGTTGATAGATGAAACCCAAGCTCAAGCACATATCCGAGATGTAGCCGCAAAGCAGTTGGTGGCCAGGAGATTCAACAGGAAGATCAGACCGAGATCTTTCGAAAAAGGTGATTTGGTCTTAAGGAGAGCAGACATCAGCAATAAGAATTCCCAGGATGGAAAGCTGGCGGCTAACTGGGAAGGGCCATATCGAGTTGCTCAGGATCTCGGCCATGGGGCATATATGTTAGAAACATTGGATAAGAGGGCAATCAAACGTACATGGAATGCCGACAAGCTGAAGACATATTATAGTTGATTATGTTTTATGTGTTTTTCGTTAATTGAGAAAAGTGGCGGCCAACGGCTTAGACACCCCCACTTCATGTAATCTCTTTCATCGGAATCATAGAAACGAATGAAGTTGATATTTATGAATAAATAAGTCATGAATTGACAGTTTCTTTTGAAATATACTTCGATATCTATAAGTCATACAATGACTAAAGCTCGTTGAGCGATATTTATATCGTTCCATGCGGATCCGAGGTGTTTACCAACCCTGATTAGGTCGGCACAGTCCAATGCGGCTGTGATACACTAACGATAACTTGGAATGAGTAAAAAATCGAGAAATGATTACGTAAGTCGATCGATATTTTATTTGGCCATTGGAGCCAAACGAATATTAAATGTGCATACTAAAAAGTTCTAAAGAACAATATGGAAAATAACTATACTTTCCAAAATATAAAAATTGTTTGAAACAAAGAAATTGTTCAAATAAAAATACATGATAAAACCGGCATCCTGGCCCTTTAAGCACTGTAACGCCCCCTTCTCAATGAGGGTCATTACCAAACATAATCACACACAATCAGATAATCAATCAGAGTTATAAGCAGTTCGGAAGCCCATATATAAGAGTGACATCAATAGATGTCATCATCAGATACACTGTACATATCATATGGTAAATATACATAACTTCTGTTTAGATACAAAACTTCTACAAATAACTCCTCAGGGTATAACAAAATCAAAACCAAAGGCCAAGTACAAAACATCAGAGCCACATGCTCTTATCATCTAGCCTAAGGTATACACACAGCAGCTATCCCTGCATAGGCCTCTTGCCTTAGGATCTATCTGCTCCTCCTGGTGAATCACCTGCATCATAAGTCCCACAAACGGGGTGAGATATAAAATCTCAGTAAACTCAGGGTCCTTGAAGGTATGTCCTTCCCCTGGTTCACTGACAACACAGATATGTATCAACCACAATCATAATCATTTTCAGTGAAACACTAACTCAATCATCAGCCAAAAGCAAGGCATAC
>PYAF01000219.1:255370-273274 GCA_007407185.1 Glycine tomentella | reverse complement strand
AATGTTATGACATAGCCTTTTATGTTTTCTAATCTACTTGTGGATAAATCCAATAAGATTTACTATCAAACCTTTATTTCAAAATCATTTTCAAAACTTCACTTATTTTCAATTAATCATTGGTCTTTTTAAAATAAATTATCCGCTGCAAATAAAATAAATACGAATAAAATGAATGAGTGAAGTGATGGTTACACAATTGACTGAGGCCAAAAAGTTCTGGTGGAATTTCCCCAGACAGGTTATTTGTTGATAGGTCTAGATTTCTCAATAGCCCCGTGTCTTGATACTCTAATTCTCGACCTTTCCAAAACAAATCGAGTCTAAACCGATAATGGCTCATTTTTTTTGCACCATCCATGGGAGTAATGTTGTAGACACAAGGAGGAATGGACCCAGAAAGTTTATTTTGTGAAAGATCAAGTTGTATTGAAGAAGGGAGACTACATACTTGTGGTGGAATATTGCCAATAAGTTGATTGGATCTCAATATCATCACTTGCATACTCTCTGGCATCTTTGGTGGTACAACCCCAGAAAAGTTATTTTCTCCAAGGTTGATGAATACCAAAGATTTGAAGTTTGACATGTTTAGTGAAAACTTCCCAGATAAGTTGTTCTTGTGCAAATCCATTTCAATGAGTTCATTTAACAAACCTATTGATGGAGGAATTTCACCACCTAGCTTATTGCTCCTAATGAAAAGGAAAGTTAAACCTTTCTAATTCTCCCAACAATCAGGAATTACTTCTGTCAAAAGATTATATGATATATCCAAGAAACCCAAAGTATTTTGCCTACCTAATTATGGCAAAATAAAGGGGAAATGGGTCCAGACAAAGAATTGTGAGACAGATCAAAAAGGTAGACATTTGTTGTTATTTGTGGGAGCCCTCCAGTGAAATTATTGTGAGCCATAAATATATATTCAAAATTTAGAGTCACATTTGATAAGTCAGCAATCATTGCATAATTAGACAAGCTAATTCCTCTAATATTGGCTATGAAGCTCCAAAACTTGTCTGCATTTATGGATGAAATTCCAGAGTAAGAAACAGCAAGAGTTTCTAGTGTCCTTTGTGTGTACAGCCATTCTGGAAAAGCAGGACCAATAATTGTATATCTCAAGCTGATTTCATGAAGCTGAAAAGGTGGAATCCAGTTGGGATTCAAATCAAATGCAAAAGCTGAATTCGAGCCAAGTGATTCTAAATTGGAGAGTTTGGAAAAATGTTTTTCAGTTAACACACCAGACAAGGAACCTCCAATGAGTAAACTCCTCAAATTATAGAGTTCGCCAACGGTGTTTGAAAGATTACCACTCAACAAATTGGAGCTAACACCTAATTCAGTTAAGGATGAGATATTTCCAAGAGTTGAAGGAAATGAACCATTAAACAAGTTTTCATATAGACCAAGATGCTGCAGATGATCATGTTCCCCTAACCAATCTGGAATGGATCCAGTAAGTTCGTTGTTATCCAATCTTAAAGATTTAAGATTTGGAAGGTTCAATAAGCTCTTGGGAATCTGACCGTGCAAAGTGTTGAAGCTAAGGTCAATATGAGAAATGTCACTAATATTGAACAACCAATAAGGCAATTTAGAGTCAAAGTAGTTCCTAGACAGATCAAGAATCACAAGTGAAGTAAAATTCACAAACTTGATATAAGGGTTGATATTGACTAATTGACAACTTATCAATCTCAACCCTAATAGAGGAGGGTGCATCATGGCTATGGTTTGAAGCTAGTTTGTTTCCTTTTCAAGATTAATCTCACTAAGATTAAGCCATTTTGTAACACCCCGTAGGCCTCCGGTGCATTATCATTAATAATATCAGTTTAGCGTCTTATAAACGTAAAATATTACTCAGCGGAAGCATAAAATCGTTTTTCTTGATTCATTATGTATGGAATTATCATCCTTAAAACAGATATTCATATAAAGCACGAATTAGTACTATTGCTGATCCAGTTTCTCATACAAGACCAAAAACATATCAATAAACATCCATAGAATACTCAGGAGGAAATATACATCATATCATTAACAGTTCTATTTATACATATACATCAGTGTTTTCACCACACTGTGGTGATACAAAAGAATAGCTACCCTCACAGAGGGTTTACAAAACTATACAACCCTTACTCAGGGTACAAAACATACACCAAACAAAATTGAGCCTTCAAGCTCATTCTTCTGCTTTCAGCTAAGCAGAGATGTCTCTACTCGGGCCTCCTGCCCTGAGACTGCTCTCTTCTATCAGAAGAGTCACCTGAAATCATAAATCCCCACACGGGTGAGATACATGTCTCAGTAAGTCCAGGGTCCAAGGAGGAACCTTCTCCACCCTGGCCCACTTTCCACAACACATACATCAGACAATCACAACAAATGGCCCACTGGCCCTCATAACAATAAATCAAACATCCAAGCTTGGCGGAGCTACCTCAACGCCCAAATTCAATAAACATGGCGGAGCTACCTCAACGTCTCAATCAATGCACATGGTGGAGCTACCTCAACGCCTTAATCAGCAAGCATGGCGGAGCTACCTCAACGCCTATCTCAGTATCATGGCGGACTACCTCAATGCCCATCTAATGGCCAATAGATTTATCACAAGCATACCATATAATAACAATCACAGATGCACACATTTATCATTATGAGAATGCGACTACCAATGCATGCATAAAAAAATGACCAGCACTCCCCTAGAGTGTGGTGAGGCATAAAAGATGGGAAATTCTCCCCAGGGACACTGAACTTACCTGGTAAGGTATCACTCTGTAATCCAATCTCTGCTCTGTGGCTCCCGCCACCGACACCCTCAGTGTCAAGCCCTATTCAAGGCATATATTAATCAGAACCAATTCAACAGACATTCAGTCACAGAACATATCGTATCAGAAATCCCCTATCCTAGGGTTTAATTCAAATCCTGCCCACACAAGGCTTTTCACAGACCATACAGGGTTCATCAAAGCTGCCATCAGAGCAATTGAGTCACCACAAACTCAATGCACAGCACATTCCTAAGCCATGGTTCATAACAGCCCATAATTCAAAATAGCACTAGAACGGTCTTGCCCTCAACCAAGGCACCGTTCAATGAGCCTCTCAGGCTCAACATAGACTCAGTCAAGGCTTATGCATGTCAGGAAACAATCAATAAGTGACTCTACACCAGTCACCCATGCATTTACAGAGCCAACATTCACAGTTCACCAATTCAAAAACTGAAAGCTAATCCTTCATCACTAGATAGTTCTAACCAAGATTCTCTACAGAACCCTGGGCTACTTCTAGCCCCAAATCAACATAAATCACAAAATCCAGAGAACCTCAACTATCAAAATCAACCGAAGAAACTTAAGTTTCTTACCTCAGTGGCGACCCAAAAGGCTGGAGAACAGCTTTCCCAAGCTCTGAAGTCTGTTCTGTGCCTTGGGTTTCTGCCTACACTCAAGTTTCTGAGGTTCTCTGAGGGAATGGAGTTTGCTCAATCCAAAGGAAATGATGAAGGATTTTTGCTTTCAATCAGTTAAAACAAGTTTCTAGGTCACAGGAAAGTGTTTAGGCTAGCAAATAAGGTCCTAGGAAGCTTGGTTTCATCAGAAATGGAGGCTGGGGCTTAAGGAGGAAGAAGAAGAAGTTTTCTTCTTCTAAAATCGCGATTGCCCTCTAATATACAGCCTGCTCGAGCTCTGGCGCGATCCGCGCCAGCTCCGACACTGACCGCGTCAACATGGCGGTTTATGTGGTGCCACCAGCGCCACTCCCACGCCTCCAGCGTCAACTTCCACAACCTGTGGCGCCATCCGCGCCACACCTGGCGCTAACCGCGTGGAATTCCAGTGAAACTTGGTTTTCCAGGCCACTTCCCGTGCCATCAGCGCCGCCTGTAGCGCGACCCACGTGAACTGGAAAACATATGGCGCCCCTCGCGCCAGATTCACGCCCTTGGCGTGGACTTCCAGTGGGTCTGGAGCCATCAGTGCCAGCCCTGGCGCTATCAGCGCCACACCATTAGCAGGGTTTTCTACTAGAGGACCCCTGACGCTACCAGCGCGGGGTCTGGCGCCAGACGCGCCACACTGAGGGTTATCACACATTTCAATGAACAAAGTTAAGAAGGCCAATGAAGAGTATCCAAATGAAGATCTTCATTAAAGGATAAGTCTAGGTACTCAAGGTTAGAGAAGTTAGCATGTGTATTAGAAGGTGCAATTAGAGATTTGTTGAGGAAAGGTGGAAGAGTAGTACTTAAACCTGTAAAGCCATTCAAGCTCAAATCCAAGTAGTTCAAGAATGTTGGAGGTAAGGGGTTTGAGAGAGAAGGGTTTAGTGTTGGGTGTTTGAAGTATTACACCAAGAGACATCAAATGTGGAATGCTCAACAGTGTTATCTTCAGCATATGGAGAACCCTAGTGATATAGCAAGCTATTGGGCTCCAACCCATATCGACCTATATAACCATGCATTAACTTATTGGGCTTGTATGTGAACTTATTATTATTTGAATATATATATATATATATATATATATATATATATTAAATATATTCAACAATCTCCTACTATGTTAATCATACAACACAATCCAATAATGTAGTCAGTGTAATGTTAAAACAAACATGAACTATTGATAAGCGTTTGCCGTAACGCTCCAAAACAATTTAACTACGTTAATTCTGTAACACATGACTAACCTAGGTCGACTCAAAGACGCTATTAATATAGTTCTAACTTCAACTCACTAATAACAGTAAGGGGGAATTTTTATCGAACAGTTTATATGCATAAGTAAAATTTGCAAAAACGTAAACTAAGATTAAAGAACAACAAAGAAACTAACAGAATTGAAAAGAAGTAATGTAAAACAAAATTAAAGCATCACTCCAATTCACCTCACCAAGCAATTCAAATCATCATTGTTCTCAGAAATTTATCCTTTTATGAAAGTTCATTCAATCTCATGAGAAGCAATTCAATCGACTTAACCCCTAAATTGATTGAAACCACAACCCTAACTGAAATATCATCTAATTAATGTGTGATTAATATTCAAAATTAGGAAATGAATCCATAACCTAATTCGTTTTCAATCCTAATCGCATTCATAATCATGAAAACATAATAGCAATTGAAGAAGAAAGTGAACATTCAAATAGAATTCGAAATACCAAACCAGAACTCAAATTCTCCTTGTGCTTGGGTTGGATCCTTGGATTGATTAAGTATTTAGCTTCCCATGATCATCATCAGTGAAAGTCCAATGGAATGATTGCACGAAAATGGAAGAACAACAAAATGAAAATGAAGAACAATGAAGAACAAGGAAGAACAATTGAGAGAAAATAAGAGCAAGGGTTTTGATCCTAAAAACTTAAAGAGAGAAATGTAAAAACTGTTTTTATTAATGTAATGTAATGTATAAAGTCTGTCCATTGTCACTAATATGTAGTGACTAAGTCTGAAGAAAAGAATGGGCAATGAACAAAATCCATCAATTCTAATTATTTACTATTTACAACCATAAAAATCAAATTCGCAGCCCAAAATATAAGTGTAGGGATTCTAACTTCGAAGCCCAAAATGACTTCCAAATGGCAAAATTAGCCTCAGCTTATTTCAAACCAACTTGTATATCTTTTCGTTATCTTTCCAGGCACTACTAGAACGCTCCATTCGGAGTTCCGTAGAGCTCTGTAGGTCCTATACAAGGCAGATAGGTCAAGTGAGCATAAAATTCGAAAATACGCTACAGTTAGCAATTAAGCCCACTTACTTGCCTAAGACAAAAACTGAATTAGAATGGAAAAATAAAAGTCCAAGAGAAGTCAATTAAGCTAAGGATAGAAAAATATTTAACTAAAAGCAGTCCATCAACCATCAACATCCAGTCCAAGACAATCAACTCAGATCGGTCAAAGAGTTTTAATAATAAAACATTAAACTCAAACAATATTTGCAATCAAACTAAGTGAATCATCATTCTCATGAATTTGTTCTGAGATCAATATATCAATATAAATACCAAGAGTTTTAGATTAAATCTAAACTCATCCAAATCCTAACATCTAAAAATCAATCTCAAAATCAGTTCACAACCAACACATGCATAACAGTCAAGTATAAGTAGGCTAGTCAAAATAGTCTAAGGCCTTACAAATATAAGAAACAAGCATGATAAACATAATGTTCACAAAATAGAAATAAAAAAATGTAAGTCTCAAGTAAATGGACTCCAACATAATGGGCAATAGCAGGTGAGTTGTCAAGTCCCCTACTACTCTAAATGATATATTCATATATCAAGCTGGTCGTCCTCCTCAGGATCCCACTTATTAAGCTCTCCTCCATTTCTGCCATCCATGAAGAATGTCAAATATGAATTTCATATTATTATGAATTCAATCATTTGAATAAACTACTAAAAATGTCTAGTTCTACTAAAAGAACTTAGCATTATATCATCAGACAAAGAAAAACATATATCAATGTCATAAAACATCACAATATCATGTTCATAAGCATCAAGCCAGTTTCATAAATTATGAACAAGGCCTAAATAGTTTAAGTTATAAATAGCCATCAACCTAAGTTTATTTGTAAAAGAGTAACAATTGTCTCATTTCAAATAATCAGACTAATAGTCATGTCACTTACAATAACCTAGTCTTGTAATGTCAAGTTTTAATTAAGAACAGGACCAATAGACTTCTTATATAATCAACTATTTCTATATTGCGATTTGGAATGTCACTGATGTATGGTTGAACCCATCAACCATGAATTTTCCCAAATCTTCCTTGCATTGAAACTCAAACTTTAAGTTTTCTTCAGGGACACAAAGTTGTCCAGAATTCAGAAATGGAAAGTGGGGAAAAGGTAAGGGATAAAGGTGAATGACACCATAGAAAAGTTTTCCAATAAGCCTAGGAAGAATCGCCACAATAGCTTGAAGCTATTGATAAGAAACATGAAGTTCTTACACAAGAACAAGAGAGAAATCTCTTACACACGAACTCTGCTTTCATTCACTTAGAAAAATGGAGTTAAAATGTTCACATTCAGTTGACAACTTTATATACAAAACGAAAATAACTGACTGTAATCGATTATTTCATCCAAGTAATTGATTATTTTGTCCAAATAATCCATTATTTATACCAAGTAATCGATTATTTTGTTCTTGATCTTCTGGAAACAGATGATGAACCAAATAATCGATTATTTCGTTATGTAATCGATTAACACAGAGAGTTTTCATTTTTTCAAATAGATGTGTAATCGATTACAGACAAATGGTAATCGATTAAAACAGAACATCTTTGTTTCTGTGAGTAACTGAACTCCGAGTAATCGATTACAGGCTTAAGGTAATCGACTAAAATAGAAAGTATGTGTTTTTGAATTTTACAAAATTACTTCTAATAAATGCTGAAATTTATTGAATTAAATTGAACTTGGGACATCAAAATCCAGCCCCTTGTTATCATTGAGTTGATGTGCCTCTTCATACTTGTCCAAGTTAGCTTGGATGTGATCTTGAAGTGCTTGAATCCTAGCTCTTGTCATTGGACCTTTAAAGCTCACCAAAGGAAGTGCTTCAAGCTTTCCTTCGAGACCTTTGGCTTGGAATGGACCTCCATCATTCCCTCCTTCTTGAAAAGAACTTGTCCTCATGTTTGCTTCCTCTCTTGTATCTACATCATACAAAGAAAGATCACAAATATTGAAAGTATTACTCACACCATACTAACTAGGCAACTCAAGTTTGTAAGCATTGTTGTTGATCCTCTCCAAAATCTTGAAAGGTCCATCTCCTCTTGGTTGGACCTTGGATTTCCTTTCAGGAGGAAATCTATCCTTCCTCAAATGAAGCCACACAAAATCTCCTTCATTAAAGATTACTTGCTTCTTGTGCTTATTGACTTGCTTTGCATATTGTTCCATCTTTTTCTCCACATGTGCCTTCACTTGTCCATGCATTTTCTTCACATAAGAAGCTTTAGACAAAGAATCATGATTAATCATAGAAGAAGTGTTAGGTAAAGACAATAAATCAATAGGAGTTAAAGGATTATAGCCATAAACAATTTCAAAAGGAGATAAAGAAGTAGTCTTGTGAACTATTCTATTGTAAGCAAACTCAATGTGAGGTAAACACTCCTCCCATGTTCTCAAATTACCCTTGATGTAGCATCTAAGGAGTTGACCCAAGGTCCTATTCACCACCTCGGTTTGATCATCCGTTTGTGGGTGATAAGTTGATGAAAACAAGAGTTTTGTACCAAGTTTACCCCACAATGTTTTCCAAAAATGGCTAAGGAACTTTCTGTCTCTATCATTCACAATGCTTCTTGGCAATCCATGTAGTCTTACCACTTCTTTGAAGAAAAGATTAGCTACTTCACAAGCATCATCACTCTTGTGACAAGGAATGAAGTGTGCCATCTTTGAGAACCTATCAACAACCACAAAAATAGAATCCTTTCCCCTCTTGGATCTTGGAAGACATTGTGGCCAAAAGAAATGTTCATGTAAAATAGCCAAAGTTTTATCCACACCAAAGTGCCCCATTAAATTATTCTCATGTGCTTCCCTAATGAAAAGTTCTCTCAAAGAGCTTTTAGGAACACATAATTTCTTTTCCTTGAACAAAAAACCATCATGTCTAAAATATCCTTGATGAGCCCCTTTTCACACAACGCAAAAATACTAGAGAAGTCATGATCACTTGCATACAATTTCTTTATGTGATTAAAACCAAGCAACCTAGTTTCAAGCATAGAAATCAAACAATGCCTCCTTGATAAGGCATCCGCCACCACATTCAACTTTCCTTGCTTGTGTTTAATGACATAAGGAAATTGCTCAATGAACTCAACCCACTTAGCATGTCTCTTGTTGAGTTTGTCTTGACTTTTCAAATATTTAAGAGATTCATGATCACTATGTATCACAAATACCTTAGGTAAAAGACAATGTTGCCAATTTTGCAAGACTCTAACAAGTGCATACAACTCTTTATCATAAGTGGAATAGTTCAAACATGCACTCTTCAATTTTTTTTACTAAAATAAGCAATAGGATGTTTATCGTGAATTAAAACCCCCCAATGCCCACATTAGATGCATCACATTCCGATTCAAAAGAAGCATTAAAATTAGGTAATGCAAGAATAGGTGCATGAGATAGCTTATCCTTCAATGTTTGGAAAGCAATTTCATGTTCTTGCTTCCATGAAAAGCTCGCGGTTGTCTTCATCAATTCATTCAAAGGAGAAGCAATGGTACTAAAATCCTTCACAAATCTCCTATAAAAGCTAGCTAAACCATGAAAACTTCTCACATCCTTCACTCCTTTTGGAGTTGGCCACTCCATGATGGCTTTCACTTTTTTTTGATCCACTTGGACTCCTTGAGCACCTACTACAAAACCTAGAAATACTACTTGTGAAGTGCAAAAAGAACATTTATCAATTGCTCCATATAATGTTTCCTTTCTTAGCACCTCCAAGACACTTTTTAGATGCATCAAACGATCATTTAAATTGGCACTATAAACAAGAATGTCATCAAAGTACACTACCACAAACTTGCCTATAAACTGTCTAAGAACATGGTTCATAAGTCTCATAAAGGTACTAGGCGCATTAGTCAAACCAAAAGGCATAACTAACCATTCATAAAGTCTAAATTTTGTTTTGAAAGCCATTTTCCATTCATCACCTTCCCTCATCCTTATTTGATGATACCCACTCTTAAGATCAATTTTAGAGAAAATAGTAGCACCATGCAATTCATCTAAAAGATCATTAAGTCTAGGGATGGGATGTCTATACCTTATGGTGATGTTGTTGATTGCCTTACAATCCGTGCATATTCTCCAAGTTCCCTCCCTGTTAGGCACTAGAATAATAGGCATAGCACAAGGGCTTATGCTCTCACGAATCCACCCTTTGTCAAGTAGCTTTTCCACTTGTGTTTGGATCTCCTTTGCTTCCATGGGGGAAATCTTATATACTAGCCTATTTGGAAGTGAACATCCTGGAATCAAGTCAATTTGGTGCTCTATGCCTCTCAAAGGAGGCAAGCCATTAGGCATTTCTTTTGGAAAAACATCATGATATTCCTCCAAAAGAGATTGCATAGCTTTTGACAATTTTTCACCTTCTTTTTCAACATGTAAACAAAAAGAGTTAGGAAACATAAAATAAAGAGGTTATTGTGCCAATAACACTCTCTTAATTTGCTTTTCACTCAAGAACGAGCTCTCTTTAATCTCATGAATTTTTTTGCTCTCATTTTCTTTCTCGTTTCTTTTCTTCTCACTAGTTTTTCACTTTACTAGCTCACTTTTCTTCTCTTTTTTAGGTGCAGTATTTTTTTTCAACTCCCCAATTCTCTTTTCTTTCATCTTTATTTGATCATCACACACTTGTCTAGGAGTCAACGGCCTCAAAATAATTTTCTTGCCTAAGTGCTCAAATTCAAAAGTGTTCTCCATGCCATTGCTTATCACTTTTCTATCATATTGCCATGGTCTACCAAGAAGGATATGACCAACCTCCATAGGTACAATGTCACAAAGAACATTATCATTATAAGCATTAATAGAAAAAGGAATGAACACTTTAGAATTTACCACCACTTCTCCACTTTCACTAAGCCATTGTAGCTTGTATGGCCTTGGATGCTTTGTGGTTAGCAAGCGTAATTTCTCCACAAGTCTTGTGCTAGCCACATTGGTGAAACTCCCTCCATCAATGATAAGTGAGCACACTTTCTTTTCAACTAAACACCATGTGTGAAAAATATTTTCTCTTTGACTTTCTTCTTTTTCTAGGCAAAAATTGTTCAACATTCTCCTTACCATCAAGAGATCACCTTCTTCGGCCTCTACTAGTGTGAGTTCTTCTTCTTCACTTGAAGAACTATTTGAGTCCCTTGAAGACTCACTCCTTATGCCTCCATCTTCAAGCAAAATCATAGTTCTCTTATTGGGACATTGGGAAACAATGTGACCCTTACCAAGGCACTTAAAACACTTGATATTGCTTGATCTTGTTGGAGTTGATTCCACTATTTTTCTACTTGAGCTCTCCACTTTACCTTCTTTATTTTTCACATGAGAAACCTCTATTTTAGGCTTGTCCTTCCAACTAGAAGTTTCAGCCCCATTGTTCTTGAAAAAGGAAGCTTTTCTTCTTTTTATTTGTTGCTCCACCCTTTGAGCTTTGTGGACTAGCTCCTCAATTGTTGCATATGATTGTAGCTCCATCACATCTTGAATTTCTCTATTCAAGCCATGAAGGAATCTAGCCATTGTTGCCTCTTGGTTCTCCACAATTTCAGCCCTTATCATTATCAATTCCATTTCCTTATAGTAGTCATCCACACTTTTATAGCCTTGGAAATGTCTTTGAAGCTTGTTGTGGACTTCCCTTGCATAATAAGTGGCGACAAATCTTCCTCTCAAGCATGCCTTCAAGTCATCCTAAGAATTTACTCTTTCCCTCCTCCCTCTTCCTATATCCATTTGACTATGGTTCCACCATGTCAAAGCATAACCACCAAACTCTAGAGTTGCTAGAGTAGCTTTCTTTTCTTCCTCGAATTGTTGGCATGGGAAAATTTGTTCTACTTTCATCTCCCACTAAAAATATTCTTCGGGATCATTATTGCCAAGGAATTTTGGAACTTTTATTTTTACTCCACTCAATCCTCCATTCCTCCCTTCTCTTTCTTCTCTCTTCACTCTCCAATCTTCCTCATTTCTATTTTCCCTCCTAGGATTGTATCTCCTATGTTCTCTTCTATTGTTTTCTCTCCGATTCTCCCTCTCACTCATCTCATCATAATAATTTCCTCCATGAGAGGAAGCATACTCACTCAATCCCCTACTACCATGAGCCTCTCCATCTACACTACCATTTGGACTACTCCTTCTTTGATTCTTCTTTTGGAACTCCTCAAATTTTGCATCCATTTTAGTTTGGAAGTCTTCTATTGTTTTCATCAACCTAGAGGTCCTAGGTGACAAAGCCTTATCTCCTATTGAGCTCATCCTTCAAAAGAAATGGTTAGCAAAAACACAAGTATATAAGAAAATTCTCACCCATCTTGAAGTGTTTATCACTCTCACTCATGTTTTTACACTTTCTAGGCTCTTTCTATAAGGTTCTCTCGCCTTTTTCCACTATTATTCCTCTCTATAGTTCTTAAGCAAAAACTTCAAATCAAATTAAGCTTCTTTACTATAGTGAAATAGGAAACAATTCTAGGCTAGGCTAAAGAGTCCAAGAATAAGAAAATTCTAAGACAAAACTTTGGAATTTTAAGAGACAAGCAACAAAAGAATTTTTTTTTTTGAAAAGCACCACTCAAATGGAATTTAATGAGACAACTCAAGGAATCTATGGAATGTACCAAACTGCACAAAAGAAAATGCCAAGTAAATTCAATTGCTAGAATCTAAATTTCATCTACTTTGCATGTCATACAAGTTCACTTGATTTTGTGGTTCAATGGAAAATTTGAACTTGTAGCCTTTGTAATTTTGAGTTGCTTCTAAATTCTGTTTTTCTGTCACTTTTTCCAGCCACCACTAAATAATTTCTTTGGCTGAAAACCAAAATGTTTCTCTTAATGTATTTTTCTTTTGCTTTTGATTATTTCTTAACAAGATTTTTGTAAGCTTTTGTTTTTCTTTTGCACAAGTTCAAGAATCTTTAAAGAAAAGGTGAATCACAAAAATATGTTGTATAACAATTGTAAAATTTGCTTCTAACAATTCAATTCAGTTTAGGCATGAGAGTAGAATCAAAACCAGTGGTCATACAACATAACATTACAAACAAAAAAAATAACAAGAAATCAAGAACTCATGAAGAACATTAAGAACATGAAGATATGAAATCACATGGAACTTGAAGAAAGACACTTGGGTTATGTGGTAGATCAATAAACGAGACTAACCCACCAAAGATTTTCACAAAAACACAAGAACATAAGGAAAAAGAAAGTATTTCAGATTTTTGAAATTTGCAGAAAATTACCTTTGAAGACTTTTAAAGCTGAATCTTGAAGAAGAATTCCACAAGGATTAGGCTCTAGATACCACTTGATGTATGGTTGAACCTGTAACACCCTGAAATTTCAATAACTGCAAATATATATTGTATGAATTATTCTTGTGCAACTATTGATGTGAGTGTTAGGTTATGTGAGATTTGATTGGTCTATATTTAAATTATTTGGGTGAAATATTAATTAGAGATATTACAAAAATGTTTGAAGAGAAATGACCATATTACTCTTCCTGTGAAGCAAAAATTACGAGAATGCCCTTGAGGTGAAAATGATGATAATGCCCTTGGATATTTTTGGTTAGATATTTAAAATAGAAGTTACAAAAATACCCTTGAGCCAAAATTACACAAATACCCATAAATATTGTGTTGAGATATTTTATAGTGAAAATTACAATCATACCCCTAGGATGAGTGACAAATTACCATAGTACCCTTGAGACAAAAATTACCAAGACACCCTTAGATATTTTGTGAAAGCTTGATGAAATTACAGAGTGTCCTTGGATGACAGATTACCAAAATACTTTTAGTGACAGAAAGTCTCATAATAGAATTTCTATGAATTTTATATGGTTATAACTTTGAAATTTTATCCAGGAGAATTCAAGCATCAGAAAAATATGGAAAAATGATAAATAGAATCTGTGGAATTTTCTCTTAATTGTAGGATGAATAGACTTATTCAATAAGATGGTTTAGTAATTTTGATGGACAGAAGTAGAACGAACCAATCAGAATCAAGATAAGAGTAGTCGTGTTTGTAAGGTTTGTGTAGCACTCTGTGTAGACTGCTTGTGAGCTATCTATACTTTAATTGAAGTCAGTTTCTGGAAATCTCTAGAGTTCTATTATTTAATATTATCCTTAGGTAGAAGAGTTCGAATTGAACTTTGCTTCTTTGGTAGAAAAATTCAAATTAAACTTTACTTCCTCTTAAGGAATGCCATGTGTGAAGTCATGTTGGAATTGAATTCTTCTTCTTCATAAAAGGTGACATGTGGACACAAGGAAAACCGCATAATTTTCTTCTTTTTAAGAAAATGAAAACATGATAAGTAGAAAAAATCTTAAGATTCATAAATTAAAATTGATAAGATACAATCATGAAGGCTTAAGAAATATTTATCCACTTGTAAGCCACCATTGATGAAGGGATAAGAAACCATCATAACCTTGAAGAACATGTATACAAGATGGCATGAAGAGAAGAAAAATCTGATCTTAATCTCCTAGTTGGTCACGTGAAGATTGGAGAAGGAGGGAGAAACTTCATGAATTGGACAAGTGGTGGCACACTTGTAAATGAGGCATAATGACTTAGAAGATTTTTTTTAATAAAGTAAAAGAGTAATTATGAACTTGGTCAGGATGGAATGGAATGATATGAAACTAAGTTCTAATGGAACCAAATGGGAGTAACTAGCTAGAAAGGGTAAAAATGTCCTTGAATATTTTATTATTTTCCAAACTGTATACAAAGGGAGGAAGGCCTTAGGTGGAAGTCACATTCAAGACTCCATTGTTCCACCTATTCCACGTGAAACCTCTCCTTCATTTCCCTTTCATCCTTTCATTTTCAAAGCATAAAGAGACCCCACTTCCTTGAAGAATCACGTGTAGAAGCTAGTACCATTAGGAAGAGATAGACAAGCTTCATAAGAGGTTATAAGGTATGTATGGGGAAGTTTTATGATAAAGATAGTTTAAGTGTTACTTGTGTTTGAATAAGTGTTTAAAGTTCTGTGAAATATGACTTGTATCTGAGTAATTATTGGATTTAAAGTTATAGTTACATGATTGAGTGCCTGAATGAGGTTTTATGTGTTGTTGAGTGTTTCTATGAATCTATGTACATGAATGATATGTTGTGTTTTGTACATGAGTAATAAGTTGAGTTCTGTACATGATTTATGTTGATTTTCTAAGTAAATCATGTGAGACAATGATTGGAAGATTTATATTGAATATCTGAGTTTATGAAAAGAATGAGATATGCATAAGTGAATCAGTCTCATGTGTCTCATAAGAGTTGCCTCAGAGAGGAGGTGTGTATAAGAGTTGCCTCAGAGAGGAGGTGTGTCAGATAGCTGCAGGAACTAAGTTCGAGCATTCAAACAAGAGGAGTCTGAGCTGGGGGGTGACTCTTGCGGTGGAGAAATCACGCCACCCATGATGATCACATGAAGTGTGGGTGAGAATCCTTTGCAACACCGGGGGATCCTGACTGATCGTTTCAGTTTTGTGCCACAGGGATGAGGCTATCTTGACAATTGGTACCAAATATTGAAAGAGTTTAAGAGAATCATACATCATGATAAGAGTCTAAGAGAATCATGCATCTTTGAGGACGTTATTATGAACATCTACATATTGAATATATTTTGTTGCTTAAATTATGTTTATCATAAACTTATCCTGTATTTTGTGTCTGTGGTTGACATCTGCTATGACCTCAATTTTATTTGGGCGAGCAGATGAACAGTAAGGAAAGATTTGGCAAGCGGATTTTTGAAGAAAGGACTTTGTTGAAGATGTTTGGTTGAGGATGTTTTGTTGTGACAAATATTTTAGTTATTTGTACTATGTAATAGAATTAATATCAGTTTGTACTTTATTTTATATTACATCAAGACTTATAAATATCAATTAGTGATGAAAATCTTTTTAGCAAATAATAGAAATGTTGATTTGATATTTTTAAGCAAGTTGAAAAGAATTTTTCATTAAAAATCAATAATAACAAGATCATAAGTTGAGGTGTTACAGAACCCATCAACCATGAATTTTCCCAAATCTTCCTTGCATTGAAACTCAAACTTCAAGTTTTCTTCAAGGACACAAAATTGTCCAGAATTCAGAAATGGAAAGTGGGGAAAAGATAAGGGATGAAGGTGAATGACACCATGGAAAAGCTTTCCAATAAGCATAGGAAGAATCGCCACAATAGCTTGAAGCTATTGATAAGAAATATGAAGTTTTTACACAAGGACAAGAGAGAAATCTCTTACACACGAACTCTGCTTTCATTCACTTAGAAAAATGGAGTTAAAATGTTCACATTCAGTTGACAGCTTTATATACAAAACGAAAATAACTGACTGTAATCGATTATTTCGTCCAAGTAATTGATTATTTTGTCCAAATAATCCATTATTTATACAAAGTAATCGATTATTTTGTTCTTGATCTTATGGAAATAGATGATGAACCAAATAATCGATTATTTCGTTATGTAATCGATTAACACAGAGAGTTTTCATTTTTTCAAATAGTTGTGTAATCGATTACAGACAAATGGTAATAGATTAAAATAGACCATCTTTGTTTCTGTGTGTAACTGAACTCCTCGTAATTGATTACAGGCTTAAGGTAATTGATTAAAACAGAAAGTATGTGTTTTTGAATTTTACAGAATTGCTTCTAACAAGTGCTGGAATTTATTAAATTAAATTGAACTTGAGACATCAAAATCCAGCCCTTGTTATCGTTGAGTTGATGTGCCTCTTCATTCTTGTCCAAGTTAGCTTGGATGTGATTTTGAAGTGCTTGAATCCTAACTCTTGTCATTGGACCTTTAAAGCTCACCAAAGGAAGTGCTTCAAGCTCTCCTTCTAGACCTTTGGATTGGAATGAACCTCCATCAGTCATAGTTACTAATTCCTTATAGTCAAATAATCTAGCATCACGTTTGGAATGAGATCATTTAACCAAAAGGATAGGCCAACTTGGTAGGATTGTATAATCAAGTTTGGAATGACACAAGCTTCCCAGATAGAACTTTTGAATTAGATTAGAATCATCTTATCAAGTTTGGAATGAGATAACTCACCCTTTTCAAAATAGTTAGCAACCATGACCATCGATGAAACATATAAATCGTGCTTATCATTTGGCCAGCAAAGGAGGATTCGATAATTCAAAACACACAGTTAAAGGTAAGTAAATGATAATTAAGACTTGTCTATATAGTCTTTAACCCCATTTTCCCCTTGTTTTGAATAATCGATCTTTAGGTAAACCTTTTGCGAGAGCATCAGCCATGTTATCCTTCGATCTCACATTGACCAAGGTGATAACTCCTTGTTCTCTGAGATAATTCAACAATGCATGTCTCAGTCTCACATGTTTTCTCTTTGAATTAAAAAAACACTCTTTACGACTTGGACTACTACTTGATTATCACAATATAAATATAAAGAATTAATCTTTAACCGAGTCAAAGGAATATCTATAATCAGATTCTTTATCCACTCTGCCTCTTCATCAGCTAAGGCTAAAGCAAAAAGTTCCAATTCCATTGATGACAACACAATACAAGTTTGTCTTTTGGATTTTCAAGTAACAACAGCTCCACCCAGAGTGAATAAATATCCACTGATGGATTTACTATTTCTAATTTCTGACCACCATGAGGCATCAGAATATCCATCCACAATTGGAGGATAACCAGAATAACATAGAGCATAATCTTTAGTACCTTTAAGGTATCTCATCAGCCTACCGAGGGCATCCGAATGCTCTTTACTAGGATTACTAGTGAAACGACTCAACATGCCAATTGCAAAGGCTACGTCAGGTCTAGTGCAACTCATGTTGATTCAAGAGGAGCTATGCATAAATGGACAAGGATCAAGCTTTGGTGTTTTGTGCTTTCAACATGCCTCATTGGAAAAATGTCAAAGAAGCTATGAAGATCAATTTGATTTATGTAAAAAGGGAAGTTGTGTAATCTGATAATCCAAAAGCATATCATGCATAATCATTCATCTAGGATTGTTAGATTGAAGGT
>PYAF01000219.1:187371-205150 GCA_007407185.1 Glycine tomentella | reverse complement strand
ATTTGGGACTGTATAATGAATTGTATTCTTATTTCAAATCAACCGTGGTGAGGAAGAATCGTTTATGTTATGACTAAATTGTAAAATCGAAGCAAAAAGAAAGAAATTTTTCGTGAAATTTATAACTAAGATAATTCTAATACAAAGTGAACACGAAATTTCATCTAAAATCAATCAAGCACGAGAGAGCAAAAGGAGGTGTTACAGTGTCTAAGCGGGGGCTTGGATGTGTGTTGATGCAGGATCAGAAGGTGGTTGCATATGCTTCCAGGTAGTTGAAACCTCATGAAGAGTCTTATCCTACTCATGACTTGGAGTTGGCAGCTGTGGTGTTTGCTCTGAAGATATGGAGGCACTATCTGTATGGTGCCAAGTTGATAGTGTTTAGCGACCACAAGAGTCTCAGATACCTCTTTGATCAGAAAGAGTTGAATATGAGACAGAGGCGTTGGATGGAGTTCCTGAAGGACTATGACTTTGAGCTGAGGTACCATCCAGGCAAGGCCAATGTGATTGCTGATGCCTTGAGCAGGAAGAATGTGACCGCTGCATGTTTGATGATCTCTGATTGCAAGCTGATAGAGCAATTCAGAGACATGCACCTGACAGTCATAGAAGGTACACATGGTCTTGAGATGAGCAGGACCAAGGTAGATAATGAGCTGATCAGGAGAATCTGTGAAGCTCAACAGCAATGGTTGGCCAACAGGATGTCTCCTGGGAAGATCACGACTTGGTAAGATACCAAGGTCGTATTGTGGTGCCTGAGGGCGAGTTAAGAGATGTCATCCTATTTGAGGCACATAAGGGCCAGTTCAGCATTCATCCAAGAGCCACTAAGATGTATCATGATCTAAAGAAGAGTTTTTGGTGGCCAGGGATGAAGAGAGATATTGCTGAACATGTGACAAAGTGTTTGGTGTGTCAGAAGGTAAAGATTGAGCATCAAAGACCATCTGGTTTGCTTCAGCCTTTAGAGATCCCAGAGTGGAAATGGGACAGCATTTCCATGGATTTCGTGGTGGGCTTACCGAGGACTCAGAGTGGATGTGACTCCATCTGGGTGATTGTGGACAGGCTGACTAAATCTGCTCATTTCTTGCCTGTGAGATCTGACTACACCACAGAGAAGTTGGGCCAGCTGTATGTCAGGGAGATTGTGAGATTACATGGAGTCCCTGACAGTATAATCAGTGACAGAGATCCAAAGTTCACCTCGAGGTTTTGGGGTGCCCTTCAGGATGCTTTCAGGACCCAGCTGAGACTCAGCATAGCTTACCATCCTCAGACAGATGGTCAGACTGAGAGGACCATCCAGACTCTGAAGGATATGCTGAGAGCATGTGCCTTGGAGCAAGGTACTAGCTAGGACAGATATCTACCTCTGGTGGAGTTCTCTTACAATAACAGCTTTCATGCCAGTTTGGGCATGGCACTGTATGAGGCTTTGTATGGCCGACGGTGCAGAACTCCAGTGTGTTGGACAGAGGTAGGAGAAAGACAGCTCCTTGGACCTAAGATGGTTCAAGAGACTTCTGAGCAGATCAGGATGATCAGAGACAAGCTGATGAAAGCTCAGAGTCGACAGAAGAACTATTACGATCAGAAGCACAGACACTTACAGTTTAAGGAGGGTGATCATGTGTTTCTAAGGCTATCTCCAGTGACGGGTGTTGGACGAGATTTAGGTGTGAGGAAGCTGAGTCCTAGGTTCATTGGTCCTTATCAGATCCTTGAGAGGATAGGACCAGTGGCATACAGGCTAGCTTTGCCTCCCCAGTTGTCAAGTTTAAATGATGTGTTCCACGTGTCCCAGTTGAGGAAGTATGTAGCTGATCCCTCACACGTGGTGGAACTTGACACAGTTCAGATTAGAGAGAATCTGACGAGTCCTACATGACCCTTGAGGATTCTAGACAGAATGGAGAAGTAGATCCCCAGTAAAACGATTCCCATCGTCAAGGTACGGTGGGAAGGTCGAACACCTGAGGAAGCAACTTGGGAGCGAGAGCAGGAGCTATTACAGCTGTATCCCGAGTTGGCTAACAGGTATGATTCTGAATTTTGCGGACAAAATTCCTAAAAAGGAGGGGTGAATATAATAACCCTAGGGCTTGGCGTGTATGGCGCAGGCATTTGCGCGGGGAACTCTGGTTTCTGCAGAATTTTCTGCAAAAAACCAGTTGCAGAAGTGTGGCGCGATCAGCGCCATGTCCACTGGAGGCTGGTGCGATTAGCGTCAGGTTGGCGCGAGTAGCGCCACAGTCTCTGGAGTTTGACGCGAGTGGCGCCAAGGTGACGCGAGTGGCGCCATAAGCTCTGGAGTTTGGCGCGATCAGCGCCAGAGTGGCGCGGTTGGCGCCAAGGTTTCTGGACTTCCACGCGGTTGGCGTGAGAGTGGCACTGGTTGCGCCACCTGCACCGCCATGGTGGCGTGAGTAGCGCCGGGGCTGGCACGGGTCGCGCCAGACCTCGGGCAGGCCCAAGTATAAAGGGTAGAACGCGTTTTCAGAAGGAGAAACTCCTTCTCCTTCCTTCCTTTTGCCCTGGACCTCCATTAAAGCTAGCTCAAGCTTCCTTGGACCATATATGTTGGCCTAAACACCTTCCTTAGGCCTAGAAACTTGAGAGAACCGATTAGAAAGCTATAATCCTTCATCACTTTCTTTAGAAATTCCTTTTGTGAACAAAATCCATTTCCTCAGAGAAACCTCTGAGCCTTTAGTTTGGCGGAGTCCGAAGGTGTGTTAAGGACCACAGAGCTAAGGAAAGCTATCCTCCAGCCTTTTGGGTCGCCACTGAGGTAAGAAACTTATGTTTCTCCGGTTGATTTTGAGTTTGGGGATTTTCTGGATTTTGTGATTTATGTTGATCTGGGGCTAGAATTAGCCCAGGATTCTGTAGAGAAACATGTTTAGAACTGTCTAGTGATGAAGGATTAGCTTTCAGTTTTTGAATTGGTGTATGTTGGATATTGGCTCTGTGAATGCATGTGTGACTGTGTGATAGTCACTTGTGATGATTATCTGACATGCTAGAGCCTTGATTATTACTATGTTAGGCCTGAGAGGCTAATTGAACGGTGCTTTGAGTGGAACTCAGACCGTTTTAGTGAATTTTGTATTATGGGCCAATGCTGGCCAAAGTGTATATGTGTTGGAAGACCTTGTGTGGTCTGTGAGAAGCCTGATATGGGCTGAGAATGGTTAAACCCTAGGATAGGGGAATTCTGTATATGATATATTCTGTACTTGAATATCTGTGGATTGGTTTTGATATTAGAATGTCCCTTGAATAGGGCGTGATACTGTGACTGTTAGTGGCGGGAGCCACAAACCAGGGAAGGAACTGCAAACTGATACCTTGCCAGGTAAGTTCTGAGTCCCTGGGGATTGATTCCCATTTGGTTTCACACCACACTCCTGGGGAGTGATGGTCATATTCATAATGCATGCATTGGTTGTTGCATACTGATATGACTCTGTATAAATTGTAATTGGCTGTGCTATGATTTGTGAATGGCATTGAGTGGAACTCTGCCATATATGGAGGGCATCGAGTGAATCTCTGCCCAGGGCCTTGAGTGTAACTCTGCCATATGTTGAGGGCATTGAGTGTAACTCTGCCATATGTTGAGAGTATTGAGTGGAACTCTGCTAGACTTGTGGAACGGCATCGAGTGAATCTCTGCCATGGATGTGAAATAGACTAGATATGTATGCTTGTCTGATGTTTGTATTATGAATTGTGGGCCAAGGTGGGAATGATTTCCCAAGGACTGAGATATGTATCTCACCCCGTGTGGGGATTTGTGATTTCAGGTGACTCTTCAGATAGAAGAGAGCAGTCTCAGGGCAGGAGGCTCGAGTAGAGACATTTCTGCTTGGCTGAGAGCAGTAGAAGGAGCTTAAAGGCTCAGTTTTGTATTTTGTTACGTTTTATACCCTGTTATGGGTTGTATAGTTCTGTATACCGTCTATGAGGGCAACTATTATTTTGTATCACCATGGTGTGGAGAAAACTCTGATGTATATGTATGTACAGAACTATTTATGACATGATATGAGATGACTTTCCTCCTGAATATATTGTGTATATTACTGATCTGTCTATGGATATTAGGAGAAACTGGATCAGCAGGGCGTGGTTTATGTGCCTTATATAATTGCCTGTTGTAACTTATGTTATTCCATACATAATGAATCAAGAAAAACGATTCTATGCTTCTACTGAGTAATATTTCCTGTTATAGAAGCGTTAAACTGATATTGTTAATGATAACGCACCGAAGGCATACGGGGTGTTATAGGGGTGGCCATGGAAATCATTCCTGAAGTTTGGCAAGAAGTTACTGGAATTTCCTTAGTAGGGGAAAGGAAATTTGAGGAAGAGGCTGGGGGTTACAATATGGTAGAAACCTATAGAGGAATGCTTCTTGATCCACAAATGAGGCTGAAGCTGAGGTTGAGTACTGGTCCTATGGTTCATAAAGATATACTTCTTCATTATATCATCACCTACATCTTGACCCCTAGGTCCACTAATCATGCCCAAGCCACAGATGATGACATACAACTTGTGTATGGCATGCAAAATTCCATTCAGATGAACTTGATCTTCATCCTTGAATAAACCATGCTGAAATCCAAAAATTGGTGAATTATCCATTTCCATATGATGTTTTAGTGTCCAGATTCATTGACTACTTTAAAATAGATGTATCTAATGAGGTTGTTGACAACACAAACTCCAGCAATAGCTTCATTAAAGAGAAACATCTAAACAAGCTTGGGATGGTTAAGATTCCCTATGGATGGCAAATGGCTGGACAACAAGTACCTCCTACTAGTGAAGAAGAAGAAGCTGAAGGCCCTGCTCAACCATCTTACAACCCTTTTGAATCACGCATAATTCAAAAGATGGATGCTCTACTATCTCTGCATCATGAGCATAAGGCTGAGACAAATTCATCTATGGAAGAGATGAAATCTAGATTGGAAAATATAGAGGCTAGGCTTGTCTTTGATGACTTTGATAAATTAGCTTAGGTTGTTGTGTTTTGTTTCCATTTGTTGTGTTATGTTGTGGTTTGCTGGTTATTTTTATTTTGTTTATCTTTCGTAGTGTTTACTGATTAATGTAATGCATCATTTCAATTAATGAAAATTCTGTTTTCACCTCCTAGTATTCTCTCTATAAGTATTTGTTTTGTCTTTGATAAGCCAAATAGGGGGAGAAATAATTGTAATTAGTAATAATGATAGGGGGAGAAATGAAATGACTCTGTTTGTTTAAATGGATATATACTTAGAAATCTACCCAAGTAAGGGGAGAACTTTTGAGGAATGACTTGTGCTTATGCTTGTTCTTGCAAAAAGCTGATTTTGATTTCAGGATATCAAGTATAATTTTCCTATCCTTCATCCCTCAAATGCAATCAAAAGATAGACAATTGGAAAATTGATATTTGGTATGCTCAAAGCCAAAAAGGGGGATATTGTTGGATTTAAAGGAAGCTGCAAGAAGATTAAAGCAAGGATGGCTTGGAGTTTTAGCTTTTTACATGCCCAATCATTTTAATGGCATTTGTAATTGTCTAAGTGGTTCAAGTTCATAGCCTAGTGATCCTTGCATTGCATAATTCATTCACATGCATTCATATGTAGAATATAAGTTTAAAATGTTTACATTTACAAAGAAAACCTCATGGCTTAATGTTTTGGAAAAATCATTTTATGCACTGCTTTAATCGATTATCATTGGTATGTAATCGATTACATGCTTGTGTTTGTTTCTGGAAAAGCCATGCTGAACACTTTAATCGATTATCTCCCTTGTGTAATCGATTACCAAGTGTTATTTCAAAATGTGTCTATCTGTGTTAATCGATTATTGAAAATCATAATCGATTACTTAGTTCATTTTGTTTAAAATGAAGAGTCTGCCTTAATCGATTACCAAGGCTTATTTACAGTTTGAGCTTATCTATCTTAATCAATTACATCACGTATTAATCGATTAAATTGTTTGAGAAAAATTTCTAGAAAGCTCAAGAATAGATTAATCGATTAAATGATGTATTAATCAATTACATATGTTGAATTAATCAATTATACTTATGGTTTAATCAATTACATTCTATTAAAACTATTTTTCTATAAAAAGCTTATGGGTCTATGGTTTTAATAAGTTTTTAGAATTCAATTCTATGAAATACCCAATACTCCCAAAGCTTTTGAGGTTGAGAAAAATTTAGTTCTGAGTGAATAACATTGTACATCAAAACTTAAGATTCACTATTCATTGTTGATGAAGTTTTGAGCAAAGTCTTAACAAGAGTCTTCAAGAAAGTTGTTCTTTGCAATTCATACTTTCAAATTCTGATTGATTGGTTGTATTCATCTCATTCTTATGCTGAGGATCATGAGGTGATATCTTTCATGAACTCTAGACTGTGATAGTTTTTGTTTGTTTAAAAGTTTGTGTATTTTCCTAAGAGCAAATAGTTTCGTTAAAGCTATTTCTGGAGAAGGGTTCTATAGAGGGTAGAACAGAGTAGTGTTCTTTGGTTCTTGATCTTAAGAAATCTATAGGGTTTAGATTTTGATTCTTTGTCTGGGTTTGACAAGGGAGATCTATTGTAATAGCTTGTAAAGAATTATATTTGTTTTAGTGAAAACTCTAACCTAGTGTTGGTTGGAAGTCACTGGATGTAACCTCCAAGGTTGTGAGGTGGACCAGTATATATCGCCGAGTCTTTTATTCTAATTATGTATATTTCTCATTGTTTGTTTTTGGGTAATCAAGAAATTATCAACAAGACATATTTTGTGGCATTACTTGCATAACAAGGGTGATCTTGGTTGAAAGAAAAGTTCTGGTTTGAAAAAGGTTTTAAGTGATACAATCCAGATTTCAAATTTCGCAAATAGTTTTAAGCAAAATTTTTAAATACCTGGTTTAAACAGGTAATGGATTAAATTCCTTGTGTAATCGATTACTCTAGGTAAGTGCTTATTTTGAAATGCACTGTAATTGATTAATCCATAGTGTAATTGATTACTCCAGAAAAATTTTATTTTGTAAATGCATTTTAAGTGACAGGTAATTGATTACATAAGCTTAGTAATCGATTAGTCAAGTGAACTTTTGTCTCAAAAATCCTTTTAAACCACATAATCAATTAATATGTGTAGCATTCAATTACAATAGAGAATTATGCAGTATGAATAGTGTTTATAAGCAGAATTCAAATTTCATTCTCTTGTGATGTATGGTCAATTTAGATTGCATATCATGTAGTCAAACAAATCATAGGCATGCTATCATAATTAGACTCATCAAGAATTCCTAGCATGTTCTAAGATCAAAGAATCTATCTCTAGATAAGGGTTTTGTAAAAATGTTAGCCAATTGATTATTAGTATCAATAAATTCAATTTTGATGTTACCCTTTTGGATGTGATCTCTTAGAAAATGATGTCTGATCTCAATGTATTTTGTCCTTGAGTGAATGACTAGATTCTTTGATAGGTTTATTGCACTTGTGTTGTCACACAGCAGGGGAATTTCATTCATCTCCAGACCAAAATCTTGAAGTTGTTGCTTAAGCCACAAACAGTGTGCACAACAACTTCCAGTAGCTATGTACTCAACTTCTGCTGTTGAGAGAGCAACTCATGATTGCTTCTTGCAATGCCATTATATTAATGAGCTTCCCAACAAGTGGCATGTTCCATTGGTGTTTTTCCAACCAAGTTTGCATCTTGCAAAATCAGAATCTGAATAGTCAACTAATTTAAGTGATGCACCTTTTGGATACCAAAGACCAACAGTTGGAGTTGTTTGAGATATTTGATGATTCTCTTGACAGCAGTGAGATGCGACTCCTAAGGATTAGCTTGATATCTAGCATACAAGCATACACTTAGCATTATATCAGGTCTACTTGCTGTTAAGTATAGTAGAGATCCCATCATTCCTCTATACTTTAATTCATCTACTTTCTTGCCCTTTTCATCTGAATCAAGGTAATTTGAGGTTTCCATTGGAGTAGTAGCATCTTTGCTTTTATCCATGTCAAATTTCTTGATGACTTCAAGGCAGTATTTAGTTTGGCTGAGAAATGTTCCATCCTTCATTTGCTTCACTTGAAGTCCAAGAAAGAATTTCAATTCTCCCATCATAGACATTTCAAACTCATTATGTATAAAGATAGAAAATTCTTTGCACAAGGAATGATTAGTTGAACCAAATATTATATCATAAACATATACTTGAACCAATAAAATATCATTGCCATGCTTCTTGATGAACAAGGTTTTGTCAATTTGTCCTCTTATGAAAGATTGGCTAAGCAAGAAGTTGCTCAATCTTTCATACCAAGATCTAGAAGCTTGTTTTAACCCATAAAGAGCTTTCTTAAGTTTAAAAACATGGTTTGAGTATTTGAAGAAAACAAAACCTGGAGGTTGATCAACATAGATTTACTCCTCAATATACTCATCCAGAAAGACACTCTTTACATCCATTTGAAACAGTTTAAAATCCATTAAACATGCATATGTAAGTAGTAACCTAATGGCTTCTAACCTTGCTACTGGAGCATAGGTCTCTTCATAGTCAATACCTTCCTCTTAGTTGTAACCTTTTGCAACCAATCTAGCTTTGTTTCTGACTATGATACCACTTTCCTCAACTTTGTTTATAAAAACCCACTTGGTGCCAATAGATTTATGAGAAGAATGTCTAGGAACAAGTTCTGAAACTTCATTTCTCTTGAACTGATTCAATTTATCATGCATGGCAATCATCCAATGTTCATCAAGTAAGGCTTGGTCAATACTCTTAGGTTCAATTTGTGAAACAAAAGCTATATCACAACAAAGATTTCTCAATGAAGATCTAGTAGATACTCCCTTAGTGACTTCACCAATTATATTGTCAAGGGAAAGATTTCTTGTAGTTCTCCAATCCTTTGGATTCTGGATAGGTGTTGATTGTTCCATTTCAACAATTGGTTTTTCCTTTGATGATGAATGGTTGAAACCATTAGCCATTAGTTTTCCCAAATCTACCTTGCAATGAAACCAAACTTTAAGCAAAATTCAAGAACACCGAAGCTGTCCAAGCTTTCATGAAAATGTATGGCTGGAAGCTTTCTTTAATGGAAGCAATGGAAGATGGAATAGAGGTTATTGATGAAGGTGAAAGTAGGAAGAATCACCACAATAGCTTGAAGCCATTGATAAGAAACAAGAGGTTCTTGCACAAAAACTTGAAAGAAACTCTCACAACAACTTTTAGAATTGTATTCAATGAACCAAAGTTAGTTTACATTTAGTTTTGGGCACCTTATAAAGACCACGGAATTACAAGCTAATGCACATGAAATGACAATTCAAATGAAGCTTGTAGTGCATATTAAATGAGCCTAAAGCAAGCTTAATGAAACTTGTGGTGCAAGCTTCTCTTAAATGACCCTTGGTTGTCCCAAACTCCCTTGGCTGTCCCATTTTTGGGAAAGGTGCAGTATTTTTAGCTTCTAAGTGCAGCCAACTAATTTACTAAGTTGCTACACAAATTACACACAAGTGCACCTACACCTCTTTACACAATTGCACTAAAAAGCCTTTTATTGTTTATACTTTTGCTTCTAACAAGTGCTGGAATTTATGGATTTAAATTGAATTTGAGACATCAAAATCCAGCCCTTGTGATCCTTGAGTTGGTGTGCTTCATGCTTGTCGAAATTAGCCTTGATGTGGTCTTGAAGTGATTGGGTTCTAGCTCTTGTCATGGGTCCTTTAAAGCTCACCAAAGGAAGTGCTTCAAGCTCTCCTTCTAGACCTTTAGCTTGCAATAGACCTCCATCATCCCCTCCTTCTTGAAAGAAACTTGTCCTCAATTTTTCTTCCTCACTTGTACCTACATCATACAAAGAAACATTACAAACATTGAAAGTATTACTCACACCATACTCACTAAGCAATTCAAGTTTGTAAGCATTGTTGTTGATCCTCTCCACATAGGCCTTCACTTGTTCATGCCTTTTCCTAACATAAGAAGCTTTAGACAAAGCATCATGATTAATCATAGAAGAAATGTTAGTTAATGGCAATAAATCAAGAGGAATTAAAGGATTAAAGCCATAAACAATTGGAAAAGAAGATAAGGAAGTAGTCTTTTGAACTACTCTATTGTAATCAAACTTAATGTGAGGTAGACACTCCCACCAAGTCCTCAAATTGCCCTTGAAGAATAGATTAAAGTGTTCCATCTTTGAGAACCTATCAACAACCACAAAAATAAAATCCTTTTCCCCTGTTGGATCTTAGAAGAACAAGCGCAAAATCCAAAGAAATATCAACCCAAGGGGAGTTAGGAATAGGCAAAGGTGTATACAAACCATGAGGCATTAATCTAGATTTAGCTTTATGACAAGTAATACATTGAGAAACAAGCTTATGCACATCATGCCTCATCTTTGGCCAATAGAAAGGTTCATGTAAAATAACCAAAGTTTTACCTACACCAAAGTAGTGTCCCACCAAATAGTTCTCATGAGCTTCCCTCATTAAGAGTTCTCTAAAAAAGCTTTTAGGAACACCTAGTTTTTTTTTCTTTTTCAACATGTAAACAAAGAGAGTTAGAAACCATATAATGAAGAGGTTTTCTTGCTAATAACACTCTCTTGACATTTTTTCCTCTCAAGAACAAACTCTCTTCAATCTCATGAATTTTTTTGCTCTCATTTTCTTCCACTTTTCTTTTCTTCTCACTAGTTTTTTCCTTTTTGGAAGCTCACTTTCTTTGGCTTTTTTGTGCAGTATTTTTTTAAGTGCAATATTTTTTTCAACTCTTGAATTCTGTTTTCTTTTATCCTCACTTGATCCTCACACACTTGTCTAGAAGTCAAAGACCTCAAATTATTTTCTTGCCTAAGTGCTCAAACTCAAAAGTTTTCTCCATGCTATTGTGTATGACTTTTCTATCATATTGCCATGGCCTACCAAGAAGGATATGACCAGCCTCTGTTGGATTCAGGGGGAGCTACTTAAAGAATGCAAAGGAACTTTGATTCAAGCATTGGTTTTGAGCTTTCAACATGAAATGGATGCCTTGAAGATTAATTAGTGTGAAATGTGAAAGAGAAAAACAATTCTGGTGATCCAAGTGCATTGCATTCATATTAATCCATAATTAACTTAATTGGTTTCATAAAATCACAAGGTTTTGGTCATTTGACTAAGTTTTTAAACTGATTCAAAGGTTTTTGGAAAAATGCATTTTGCACTGATGTAATCGATTACTTTAAGTCTTTAATCGATTATTTTGATCTTTATCTATTCTGGAAAAGCTTTGAAGAACAATGTAATCGATTACCTATCAGAATAATCGATTATTTGACCTTGGTTTTCATAGAACTGCCTTGTTGAACACTTTAATCGATTATTATTGGGTAGTAATCGATTACATGGTTATATATGATTTTAAGTTGTATTGGGATAATCGATTACCACAATATTGTAATCGATTACACAGGCTTATTTGGAAAAGCCATTTCCCTGCTTTAATCGATTACTGTTTCTCGTAATCGATTACATTGTATGTTAGTGCTTACAAGTTTTCCTGGTTTAATCGATTACCACATGACGTAATCGATTACATAGTTCATTCAGCTTTTAGAGACTCCTGCTTTAATCGATTATCACATTCTTGTAATCGATTACACTCTGTATTTTGTCATTCTAAGTCTTCTGTCTTAATCGATTACATGATAGAATAATCGATTATTTTGCTCGTTGCTCATGCCCAGAAACTATGTTAAACACTTTAATCGATTACATGGTTTATTTAATTGATTACATGAGTGTTTTAATCGATTATTTGGCGCGCTTAATTGATTACAGGTAGTTACAAAAAGCTGTTATAACTAGGATTGATGCTCAGCTGCTTTTACAACTTTGTGGAACATTACCCATACGTATTTTCTGAGCTTAAACAGTCTTGTGAGCATTCTAAAGTTTCTAAAGGGTTTAATTGTGTCTTGCTCCATTGTGCATTGATCATGTGTGTTTGACTTATTCTTAGAGCTTGAAACCATTTCAAGATTAAGGAAAGTTGTGTTTATTGATTTGTAATCATTCAACCTAATCTGGTAACTTCATTTTGCATTGCATACATTGGATCATCAGGTTGTTTCTCTCCTTAATCTCATTGTAATTTTCATTTTGGATTTTCTTTGTAATTTGGCTATTGTGGTTCTTGCTTGAAACTAGAGAAGGGGTTCTCTAGGTGGAAGAACTGAGTAGTGTTCTCAGGTTCTTGTCTCTTAGAATCTAATAGGTTTTTAGATTTCTGTACTTTATCTAGGGTTGATAAAGGGAGACATTGTAATTAATTGTAAAAACTGAAAATTATAATAGTGGAACTCTAACCTAGTGTTGGTTGGAAGAAAACTGAATGTAGCTTCTAGTGTTGAAGTGAACCAGTATAAATCTGATTGTGTCTTGCTTCTCTATCCCTTAACTCATTATATTAATTGTGTTCTTGATTAAATTGCTTGACTAACAAAGTCAGTTTTGATCCATTGAATTCCTTGGGGCTGAGCTACTTGATTGAATAACATTTCTTGATTTTGAAAAGTGATAAAGATCCAAGGAACTCTGATTTTGACTAAAGAAATGTTTTAATTTACTAAGGTTTAACCAATTCACCCCCCTCTTTGTTAAGTGTGAGATATTCATATTCTTTACAGCCTCCATAGGTAAAATATCACAAAGAACATTATCATTATAAGCATTAATAGAAAAAGGAATGAGCACTTGAGAATTTACCACGACTTCTCCACTTTCACTAAGCCATTGTAGCTTGTATGGCTTTGAATGCTTTGTGGTTGGCAAGTGAAATTTCTCCACAAGTCTTGTACTAGCCACATTGGTGCAGCTCCCTCCATCAATGGTAAGTGAGCACACTTTCTTTTCAACTAAACACCTTGTGTGAAAATTTTTTTTTCTTTGACTTTCCTCTTTTTCTAGGCAAAAATTGCTCAACATTCTCCTTACCATCAAAAGATCACCCCTCCTTGACCTCCACTAATGTGAGTTATTTTTCTTCTTCACTTGAAGAATTATTTGTGTCACTTGAAGACTCACTCTTTATGCATCCATCCTCAAGCAAAATCATAGTTCTCTTGTTGGGACATTGGGAAGCAATGTGACCCTTACCAAGGCATTTAAAGCACTTGATATTGTTTGATCTTGTTGGAGTTGATTCCATAGTTTTTTTGCTTGATCTCTCCACCTTTTCTTCTTTATTTTTCACATGAGAACCCTCCCTTTTAGGCTTGTCCTTTCAACTGGAAATTGCAGCCCCATTGTTCTTAGAGAAGGAAGCTTTTCTCCTTTTTAGTTATTGCTCCATCCTTTGAGCTTTGTGGACTAGCTCTTCAATTGTGGCATAAAAATGTAGCTCCATCACATCTTGAATTTCTCTATTCAAGCCATGAAGGAACCTATCCATGGTTGCTTCTTGGACCTCCAAAATTTCAGCCCTTATCATCATCAATTCCATTTCCTTATTGTATTCATCAACACTCTTGTAGCCTTGGAAATGTCTTTGGAGCTTGTTGTGGACTTCTCTTGCATAATAAGTGGGAACAAATCTTTCTCTCAAGCATGCCTTCAAGTCTCCAACAATTTACACTTTGTCTTCTCAACCTCCCTATGTCTATTTGAATTTGGTTCCACCACACCAAAGCATAGCCACCAAATTCTAGAGTTGCTAGAATCACTTTCTTTTCTTCATCAATTTGTTGGCATGAGAAAAATTGTTCTACTTTCAACTTCCACTCAAAGTACTCTTCGGGATCATTATTGCCAAGGAACTTTGGGATTTTTATTTTTACTCCATTCAATCCTCCATTCCTCCCTTCTCTCTCTTCTCTCCTCAACCTCCAATCTTCCTCATCTCTATTTTGCCTCCTAGGATTGTGTCTCCTATTTTCTCTTCTATCATTATTTTCTCTTCTATTTTCTCTTTATGATTTTCTTCATAATTTCCTCCATGAGAGGAAGCATACTCACTCACCCTCCTACCACTATGAGCCTCTCCATCCACACTTTCCATTGGATGACTCCTCATTTGGGTCTCCCTTTGTAACTCTTCAAACCTTGCATTCATTTTGGTTTGCAAATCTTCCATTTGTTTTGTCATGGCTTTCATCAACCTAGAGGTCCTAGGTGAAAAAGCCTCATCTCCTATTGATCTCATCCTTCAAAAAAAATGGTTTGCAAAAACACAAGTATATAAGGAAATTCTCACCACTCTCTAAGTGTTTGTCACTCACATTCTTGTTTGCACACTTTATCTAGGCTCTTTCTATAATATTCTCTTTTGCCTTTTTCCACTCTTATTCCTCTCTATAGTTCTTAAGCAAAAACTTATAATCAAATCAAGCTTCTTTGCTATAGTGAAATAGGAAATAATTCTAGGCTAGACTCAAGAGTCCAAGAACAAGAAAACTCTAAGACAAAACCTTGGAAATTTTAAGAGACAAGCAACAAAAGCAAAATTTGGAAAAGCACAACTCAAATTGGAATTTAATGAGACAACTCAAGGACATATATTGGCTGTACCAAACTGCACAATGAGTATATGCAAAGTAAATTGAATTACTAGAAGCCAAATTTCATCAAATTTGCATGTCATACAAGTTCACTTAATTTTGTGGTTCAAAGGAAATTTTGGAACTTGTAATTTTGTAACTTTATTTGCTTCTAAATTCTATTTTTCTTTCACTTTTTTCTGCCACCAATGAATAATTTCTTTGGTTGAACCAAAATGTCTCTCTTTGGTCTTTTCTTATTTCTTTCACAACTTTTTTTGTAAGCCTTTGTTTTGCTTTTGCACATGTTCAAAAATTCTTGAAGAAATTTAATGATTCACAAAAATATGATGTATAAAAATTGTAAAATTTGCTTCTAAAAACTCAGTTCAGTTTAGCCATAAGAGTAGAATCAAAACAAGTGGTCATACAACACAAAAAACATTACAAACAAAAATTGACAAGAATCAAGTGCACCTACGTGAAGAACATGAAGAACATGAAGACATGAAATCACATGGAACTTTAAGAAAACACCTAGGGTAGGTGGCAGAATCAACCACAAAGCCAACCTACCAGAATTTTTCACAAAAACACAATAACACAAGGAATTGAAGAAGATTTTCAGATTTTCAATAGTGCAGTTTTTTTTACCTTTGAAGAACTTTTAAAAACTGAACTTGAAGAATAATTCCACAAGGATTGGGCTCTAGATACCACATGATGTATGGCTGAAACCATTAGCCATTAGTTTTCCCAAATCTACCTTGCCATGAAACCAAACTTTAAGCAAAATTTAAGAACACCCAAGTTGTCCAAGTTTTCAGGAAAATGTATGGCTGGAAGCTTTCTTTAATGTTAACAATGGAAGATGGAATAGAGGTAAGGGAAGAAGGTGGAAGACACCATGTAGAAGCTCTCTAATAAGTCTAGGAAGAATCACCACAATAGCTTGAAGCCATTGATAAGAAACAAGAGGTTCTTGCACAAGAACTTGAGAGAAACTCTCACAACAATTTTCAGAATTTTATTCAATGAACCAAAGTTAGTTTACATTCAGTTTTGGACACCTTATAAAAGCCACAAAATTACAAGCTAATACACATGAAATGACAGATCAAATGAAGTCTGTAGTGCACACTAAAGGAGCCTAAAACAAGCTTAATGAAGCTTGTGGTGCAAGCATCTCCTAAGTGACCCTTGGTTGTCCCAAACTCCCTTGGCTGTCCCATTTTCGTGAAAGGTGCATTATTTTTAGCTTCTAAGTGCAGCCAACTAATTTACTAAGTTGCTACACAAATTATACATAAGTTGACCTACACCTCTTTACACAATTGCACTAAAAAGCCTTTTTATTGCTTCTACTTTTGCTTCTAACAAGTGCTGGAATTTATGGATTTAAATTGAACTTGAGATCCTTGAGTTAGTGTGCTTCATGCTTGTCCAAATTAGCCTTGATGTGGTCTTGAAGTGATTGGGTTCTAGCTCTTGTCATGGATCCTTTAAAGCTCACCAAAGGAAGTGCTTCAAGCTCTTTTTCTTGACCTTTAGCTTGCAATGGACCTCCATCATTTGATCCATTGAGCTGTATAAACTCTTCTGAAGGACCTGCATCATTTGAAGAGGATTTGTTGACCCAAGTGGAGAGGGTAGACAAGGTGATATTTGAATATGATACTGAAGCTGGTCCTGCTGAATAGCAGTGGACACCTTTTGAATCTCTGATTAATCAAAAGATAGATGTAATAATAGCTCCGCATCATGAATATTTAGCAGATGTTCATCCCTCATTGAAAGATATTAGCACTAGGCTAGAACATATAGAGACTACAATGAATCTTAGAGACTTTGATCCTTAGTGGTTGTCTTGTTTTTTGCTTCTGGTTGTGTTGTTTATATTTTCTCATTTTTAGCTTTCACCTTTGTTGCTTAACTTTCATGTTTTTATGTTTGCACCTTGAAGGATCAATAAAATTTTCTTTTATATTGTTTATATTTTCCTTTGCTTATTTCATATATTATTGGATTATTTTGTCTTTGATAAGCTAAAAGGGGGAGAAAAATGAACATATTATGCAGAGAGAAAAATGAACAAAAACATATGCAGGGTGTTGGGAGAATAAAAAGAAAAACAAGGGAGAATAATAATGAACTTTTACTCTGATTAATCCAGATTTAAACATTGCCTTTTATCTAAACTGATGTGAAATTACCTAAGATAAGGGAAACAATATAAATACTTGTGAATGTAAATTGTTTATGCAAAGTGTAACACCCCAAAATTTTGGAATCACAGTCAATTACTAGGGTAAAATGTTAATTAGAGGCAATACGGAAGGATCTAGGGAAAATGACGATTATACCCCTAGTGTGAGTGGTGAAATTACCAAAATACCCCTAGGTCAAAACTGACCCAGATGACCTCAGAAATTAATGGGAACTTGAGCATTAAATAAAATACTTTTAGGTAACAAATTATCAGCAAGGTTGAGGGCAGATAACCCTAAAATAGAATTTCTACAAATTTTGAAAGATAGGTTGAAAAGAGCTTAATCTAGACAACCTCAGGTATCAGAAAATTATAAGAAGAGGATGGACATAATTTATAGAGTTTTCTCTTAATTGCGGAAGGAATAGGATTCTTAAATGAGTTAGGTTAGTAATTTTACTAAATAGAAGTAAATTGGACCAAGGAGATCTTAGAATTTTGTATGATATGCAATAAAAGGAAAATATGTTGATTTGGTTAACTAAGATCAAGCTTTGGCCATGTGATACACAATCAAGGGAGAAAAGCCTTAGGAACATTCAAGAATAGACACATGGAGAGTTAAGAAACCTAGCTATTTCCATTGATCCATGTGTAAAGAAAGTAATTAATACCTAAAAAGATATTTGAAGCAAATTTTTTGTTGTCTCCTTTGGCAAAAAATACGTGGATAGCTAGGAACATTATTTCGACGATCCATATTAGTTAGGAGTATGTCTTTAAAATTTTAAGAAGATCCAACGGTTAACGAGTTCAGAATGAATATTTTTGTAACACGGGTTTTGGGCAGAAATTTTATGACTAAGCTACCCACGGATTTGAATGAAACCAAATGGAATGCACCTTGGACAAGCTATAACACGTGCAAAGCTAGATGGAGGTGGAATGGTGTGGAAAATTCA
>PYAF01000219.1:167106-178060 GCA_007407185.1 Glycine tomentella | reverse complement strand
GCCCAATCAATTATTAAACTGCCCTGAAAATAAAAATAGGAATAATTAAACTTAAAAAAATCCAAATTAGTTAAAATCTGAATTATCGGTCCAATTAAATCCTAAATGAGAAACAGTGCAAAATATAAACAATTAAGCACAAGTTAGGGATTAAAATGAGTACAGAAAGATGAGTAAATAGTGACAAATAGTGACTCATGACCACCCATGATGATCACATGAGTGTGGGTGAGAACCCGTGCAACACCGGGAGACCCTGACTGATCGGAGAAGTTTTGTGCCACTGGGATGGGGTTATCTTGACAATTGGTACCACATGTTCATGATGTTGAGAGTTTGGGAGAATCATGCATCATATAAAATTAGAACTGAAATTTGAGGATGTTGTTATAAATAACTGCGCACTGAATATAACATGTTACTTAAACTATGTTTATTGTAAACTTACCCTATGTTTTGTGTCTGTGGTTGACACCTGCTATGACCTCGATTTCCATTCGGGTGAGCAGATGAACAGTAAAGAGAGACTGCCTAGCTGCTTATAGGAAGAGGATTCTGTTTGAAGATGTGTTCTTTTATTACAAAGTGTTTTAGTTATTTTTACTATGAATAGAACCAGTGTCAATTTGTACTCTTATTATATGTTACTTCAGGTTTATAAATATTACTCAGTGATGAAATTTTCTTGGAGTATCAGTTATTGGCAAAATTTTGTTATACTAAACTGGGTGCTTTTAAGTAAGTTGAAAAGAATTTTCATTAAAAATAATAATAACAAGACTGTAAGGTGTTACATATCAAGTAAAAGATCCTGGAAATAATGTCCTAAAAGAACATAATGGATCAAGATGTTCAATTAAATTTTGGCATGATCAAGGCTAAAAAAGGGGAGATTGTTAGATACAGGGGGAGCTTGAAAGGATCAAGAAGTTGAGGCTCTTAGACATGGATATTTTTTAACTTTTACATGTCATTCAATTGAAGACATATGTAATCTTTAGATGTCTAAGGCTTGCATCTTATGATCCATTGCATTGCATAAACATCATTCATAGTATTGCATTCATGGTTTTCATAATTAAGTTTTGTGAAAAAGCTTTAAGTTTTCAGGATTACATAAAAAGCCAAGGTTTCAATGCTTATGGTTTGGAAAAAGAACTATTTTGCACTGGTTTAATCGACTACCAGCTAATGGTAATCTATTACTTAAGCTTTGAAGAACACTTTAATCGATTACAACAATATGGTAATCGATTACACTGCACAAATCACAGAATAAGTCTTCCTGTGATAATCGATTAAAATATGGTGGTAATCGATTACTTGGCACATGTCTTGAAACAAGACTTCCTGTGATAAAATCCATTGCAAATTAATTGATTACATTGCTCATGAATCTTTTCCAGAAAGTTCAAGAACACTTTAATCGATTAAACGTGCTAACAATCGATTGCATAAGTGGTTTTCATCGATTACATTAGTGAACTAATTGATTACTAACAGTTACAAAAGTTTTCTATAAATAATTGTTAGGTGTTTCAACTGAAATAACTCATTACTATGAATTACAAAATATTTTTCATAAGATTTCTGTTGTGAGAAAAGATTCCAAGTGCTAAACTCTGTTATGTCCCAAAAATCCTCTAGATTTAAAGATTTCAAAGGAGGGTTTCTTCTTGGGCAAGTTTTCTAAAGAAGTGTTGAAAAGAATTTTCTGAAGTAGCTTCTTCCACCTTTTAATTAAAGTCTGGTAAATCATTTGCATTCAACATTACTTGATCATCAGGTGGTTTCTTTCTTTACACTTTGTTGTGAACTCTTTTAAAGTTTCTTTTTGTATTAATACCAATAGGATTCTTAAAGCTTTTCTAGGATAGGTTTTCCTAGGGGTAAGAGTAGAGGTAGGTGATTTCTATGTCTTGATCACAGAGATTCTAAGTGTGTTAGAAGTCTTGTTCTTAATCTAGGTGTGATTAAGAGTGATTGTGTAAAAAACTTGTAAAAACAATTTTTTATTAGTGGAACTCTAACCTTTGTGGTTGGAAGAACTGGATGTAACTTCTCACGGTTGAGAAGTGAACCAGTATAAATCCTTATGTTGACTACTTCATTCTAATCTTTTCTTGCTATTATAATTTGTAATTCTTTGGAGCTACATTTCTTATTCAACAAGTAAAAGTTTTTGTGATTGCATTCTTGAGCTGTGGTGTTTGATTGATTGGAAAATTCTTTGATTGTTTGTGATATGATCTTGATTACTCTGATTGTCTAAGAATTTTAATTGTCCAAGGTCAACAAATTCACCCCCATCCTGGTTCTTGTGTACTGTTCATATTATTTTCAATTGGTATCAATAGCAAGTTCTTGAGTGTTATTCAACATCATTATCTTTTTGTAAAGAAAATGAATATCACACAAATTATCTTCAAGGAGGGTGCCTCCCTCAATCGTCCTTTGATGTTTGAAGGAGAGCATTTCAGTTTTTGGAAAGATAGAATGTAGATATTCATTCGATCAAATGACCCTGATGCATGGAATGCAATAGAAAAAGGTCATTTGATTCCAAATAAAACTGTTGATAATGAAATGATTCCCAAAGAATGGGATGAGATGATAGATGCTGAAAAAGGTGATGTATATCTAAACCCATTAGACATTAATTTTCCCAAATCTACCTTGTAATTAAACCCACTCTTCAAGAAACTTTCAAGAACCCAAGCTTTCAACACTTCACGTGAAACATGTGGCTAGAAGAAGCTTTAAAGTGAAAATATGGAAGATGGAAAAAGGTTAGGGATGAAGATGGAATACACCGTGGAGAAGCTCTCCAATAAGTCTAGGAAGAATCGTCACAAGAGCATTGACAAGCCATTGAGAAGATCCAAAAAGTTCTTGCACAAGAACAAGAGAGAAACTTTCACAACAAATTTCAGATTTGTATTATGACATCAAAAAATGATTAAATTCAGTTTTGGGCTGCCATATGTAGCCTATGAAATTACAAACTAAATACAAGTGAAATGACAAATGAAAATGAAGCGTCTTGTGCACACTAATAAAGCCTAATGCAAGCTAATGAAGCTTGTGGTGCAAGCTTCTCCTAAGGTGACTCTTGGCTGTTCCACATGCCAAGGTACAGCATTTTTAAGGTTACAAGTGCAGCCAACATGCTTACATAGGTGCTACACAAATTACACACAAGAGAAAGGAAGCATGCCTTGATTCATGAGTATGAGATGTTCAAGATGAACACAACTGAAAACATATCTCAACTCCAAACCAGATTCACACACATTGTTAATCATCTTCTTGGTCTTGGAAAGATATTTGATGGTGAGGAATTAAAAATCAAGATCTTGAAATGCTTAACAAGACCATGACAACCAAAGGTGACAGCCATCAAGGAATTTAAAGATCTATCAAAGATGTCTATGGCTGCACTATTTGGTAAGTCACTTGAGTATGAGTTAGAAATGTCTCAACTAACATATGTAGAAGATGCAAACAAAAAGCAAAAGAGCATTACCTTGAAAGCTGCATCCTCAAATGTTGAAAAAGAAGATGACTTAAGTGAAGATGAAAGTGATGAGAATCTGAACCTAATAGTCAAGAAGTTTAGCAATTCATGAGGAAAAACAAGAACAAAAAGATTACCAAGTGCAACAAAAAAAGTGACAACAACAACAACAACACCAACTAAAACTGCTTTGAATATGGTAAGCAAGGTCACATTAAATTATTCTTCTTAGCTTATTTCACTACTCTTGGACTTTTATTTTCTCATTCTAATTCAGTTTTTGTCTTAGGCAAGCAAGTGGGCTTAATTGCTATTTGTTGCTTATTTTCGGAATTTATGCTCACTTGACCTATCTTCTTTGTGCAGGACCTAAAGAGCTATACAAAACTCCAAATGGAGCATATGAGTAGTCTTTGGAATGATAAGGAAAAGATCTACAAGTTTTTCAGAGATAAGACGAGGCCAATTCTATCATTTGGAGGGTCATTTTAGGCTTGGAAGTCAAAACCATTGCACTTGAATTTTGGGCTGCGAGTTGAATTTTTATTGGTGTAATTAGCATAATTAATAAGTTAGATGGGCCTGCTCATGGTCCATTCTTTCCTTCTGACTTAGTCACTATATGCTAGTGCAATTAGTTAGTGAATGGCACATTACATTTTAGCAAAAATAGAATTTACATTACACTTTAGAAATTTACATAATTAAAACCTTTTCTTTCATTGTTCTTCATCTTCGTTTTCTGTTCATCCATTTTCATGCACTAATTTTGTGGGTCTTTTATTGATGATGATCATGGAAGGCTAAATAATCAATCAATCCAAGGATCCAGCCCAAGCAAAAGGGAATTTGAGTTCTGGATTAGTATTTCAAATTCTGTGTGAATGTTCACTTTCTTCTTTAATCATCTATTCATTTTTCATGATTATGAATGTGTTTAGGATTGAAAATGGATTAGGTTATGGATTCATTTCCTAATTTCAAATTTTAATAACAGATTAGTTGAATGATATTTCAATTAGGTTGTGATTTCAATTAATTTAGGAGTTACTTCGATTGAACTACTTCTAATGAAATTGAATGAACTTTCATAACAGAATCATTATTTGAGAACTATGATAATTATCATTGCTTGGTTTGGTGAACTGGATTGATGCTCTTTAATCTATTTTACATTACATCTTATCAATTCGCATTAGTTTATATGTTTTTTTTGCAATTCTGAAATTATTATTAAATGCATGCAAACTGTTTGACAAAATCCCCCAACTGTTTATTAGTGAATTGAAGTTGAAACCATATTGATCGTGTCTCTGAGTCGACCTAGGTTAATCTTGTGCTATAGAATTAGCGTAGTTTAATTGTTTTGAAGTGATACGACATTGGGTTATCACCTACATTGCATGGGAAGAAAATGCTTCAACAACTTCTGAATCATCAAGTGAAGCTGAAAAAGCTAATGTATGTCTAACATCAATAAATGATGAAGATGAAGAATTCTCAAGTGCTGAATCAGAAGTAAATCCTGAACTTGATCAACTTATTGATGCTTTCCATGAAATGCATGAAGTGGCTCAAAAACTTACAATCCCAAACAATAAGGTATAAGGTAACCTTAAATGGCATACCACTAAACTTGCTTCAATACAAGCTAAACTTTGTAACTTGAAAGAAGAGAATAAGAAACTTGTTTTAAGCTATAAAGCTAATGGGTGTGTGTGCCTCTTCCTCTTCAAATGTAGATAAATGCAAAGCTTTACAAAAAGAGTTTGATGATTTCAAAAAGAGTCAATACGAAATATACATGTTATTACTTTCAGAAAATTCTTATTTGGTAGATCTTTTGAAAAGGCTCTATAGAGGAAAGTGTAGCTTAAATAAAATGTTAAGTGTACAAAACTATACTGGAGATGCATCTGGATTGGGCTACAAACATCAAACAAAACCTTTTCAAAACACCAAGTTTGTACCCCCAAAACAGATTAATCAAAAAGGTCTTTGAAAAATAAAGCATACCAAATTGACTCATTTTGAAAGAAGATCAACACTGTTATTTGTCATTATTGCATGAAGGAAGGCCACACATCTCATAAATATTATGCTACAACATTTTATGTGCCTAATGGAGACTGCATATGGGTTCCAAAAAAAAAAAAGAAAAATAGATAACCTTTATGGACCCAACCTTAATTGAGTACCTTTCTTTTCTAATTGATTTGATTGTTGCACGTGTGTCTTGTAAAATATGGGAATACTTCACACTTAACCAAGAGGGGGGTGAATTGGTTAGTCTTGGTAAATTTAAAACTTTTTGAGTAAAATCAGAGAGTTTTTGGCCCTTTTGGATCTTTAACACAAATATAACCAAGAATCTTTATCAAAGATTAACCCAAGAGTTGTAATGCTTCAAGAATCAAATTGTAATTCAGAGTTCACAAAGAAAATAATCAAATATGCAAAATATGAATGAACACACAAGATTTATACTAGTTCACTTCAAACACTATGAAGCTACATTCAGTTTTCTTCTACTCAACACTAGAGTAGAGTTCCACTATTGCAAATAATATTCTTACAAGCAAATACAAGCTTCTCTTTATCAACCCTAGATAAAGTTCAGAAGTCTAAAACACTATTAGACCCTTAGAAGCCAAACCCAAACTGAGAACACTACTCAGCTGTCTTTAGAGAAACACTATCTATAATCTTGCAAGAAACCCACTTACAATAGAACTTCAAAAACAAAGATTCAACAAAATGTTTACAACCACAAAGAGTAAGGAAAGAATTCACCTGATGATCCAAGAATGATATGCATAAGGATGAAAATATCAGGTTGAATGCAGAAACAATATGCAGAACAAGCTTTTCCTTAAACTTTGAGAAGAATTGCCTTGCTTCACTAAATCCTAATGACCCATTTGAGAATCAATGGAAGCAAGAGCTTAGTAAATCCAGAAAGATTACTTTGTGAATGTTTAGAATGCCTTAGAATGCTCAAAATACGAATTACTCAAGTTAGGAAAACAGCTGAGCAAGGACTCTATTTATAAAGATTTTCTGTAACCGCCTGTAATTGATTAAATACACTCCTGTAATCGATTATTTAGCATATGTAATCGATTACACACGCTCCTGTAATCGATTAAAACATTCATAGCAAGATTTGGATTACAGCAACGAGTCATTTAATCGATTATCCCGACGTGTAAACGATTAAAGCAGACTAAGTAAAAATAAGTTTGAGTAATGTAATCGATTACAACAAATAGTAATTGATTAAGACAGACCAAGTGCAAAACATGAAATGAACTAAGTAATCGATTACAATGAATGGTAATCGATTAAGGCAGTGTGATCACTTTTTCTAAGTATCAAGTGTAATCGATTACGGATTAATGGTAATCGATTAAACCAGTCACTAAGGCAGATTATCAGTATGCTAAGTTGAGATAATCGATTAACCCGATGGTGTAATGGATTAAATTGTTCTTATTATTTTTCCAAAAAGCTTGATGAACAAAATAATCGATTCTTTGGGTATATTAATCAATTAAACCAGGTTAAGGCTATTTAAAAAAAAACACTTAGCTTCTTTTAAGATTCAAAACAATTACTTAATGCATTTGTGATGTAATGCTTAAATGTATATGTATGATATAAATGCAGTGACTTGGATCATCAAAAAGCTTTCTTTTCTTTTACAATTAATCACAAGTTTCTCTTCAAGCCTTCAAGCATGTTGAAAGTCAAAACATCTCCAAGTCTTCAATTTACTTCAATCTTCAAGTAGCTCCCCCTCAAATCAACAATCTCCCCCTTTTTGGCTTTAAACATGCCAAATTTGAAATTGAAAAGTATTGGGTCTTGTGATTAAATGGAGAGACTTCATACCATATTTCTGAACTTCCTTAGCACCTGAAAAATTTAAATTCCTTTGCAAGAACAAGTGTTACAAACATCTGTTTTTAACTTAGCATTCATTCCCAACATATATTTGTTCATTGCAATCAATTTAAGCTCTCAACTCCCCTTAACTTTTCCAAATTATGCAGTTCAATTTTCAGTTAGAAAATGCACAAAAAATAGGGGCAAACAGGGTATGATGCAGAGCATGTTAGTTTTCAATTTTTCTCCCCCTTTTGGCTTTTTAAAGGTAAAAATTGTAAGGCACAGCGGATTAAGAGTGAACAGAAACATAACATTGCATTAATTTGAAGTTAAGGAGTACATTTTAAAGCTTAGAAACAGAAAAACATAATAAAAGAAACAGAGTACATTTTAAACATTAATAACTAAGGCTTAAATTTCTTCAGATTCTTCATCCATCCTTAGTGTGGCCTCTATGTCATCTAGCCTCTCATTAATCTCCCTAAAAGAGCCTTGAACTTCTCCCTTGAAGTCATGGTGCATCTGCAGAAGTCCATCCATCTTGGCCAGCATCAGGGATTCAAACTGAGAATGAAGAGGCTATTGAGAAGTGGCTCCTTCACTTGCAGAATCACCAAAGAGCTCTTCACTATTAGCAATAACATATTCCTGTTGCTGAGGCATTTGTTGAGGCTATTGAGGTTGTCCACCCATAACCCAGTCATTAGGAGTTTTGTGAAGTCCAAGCTTGCTCAAGTGCTTCTCCTGAATGAGACTGTTGGAAGAGTTGGTGTCATCCACCACCTCATTAGAGACATCAACCCCAAAATGGTCAATGAATCTAGACACTAGGACAGGGTATGGGAAGGTATAGTTGACAAGTCTCTTGGCTTTCATCATAGTCTCTTGAAAAATAAGCACCTAGTTCATGGGAATGGAATTTGTTAGACCATACATTAATTGTAGGTCCTCATCTGTAGCCTGAGCATGGTTAGTTGCCCTGGAGGTTAAGATATAGGTAATAAGATAGTGAACGAGTCTGTTTTCTGGTGCCATAAGACCAATGCTTAACCTATTCCTAATGGGTTGGTTTGGGTTAGAGAGGCACTCTCTATAGGTTCCTATCTTGCTATAGCCACCAGGGGTCTCATCAAATTTCCTTTCCCCCTCATTAACAACTCCAGCAACTGTCTCCCAAATCTCAGGAGTAATCAGCATTTCTACCCCCTTGACAGTGGATTTAAAATACCCTTGCATAGAGCCCTTTCCACATGTGTAGAAAACTCTAACAAGATCAGGGTAGTAAGTACCCTTCATCTCCATGAACTTCTTAAGACCTTGGGTTTCTAAGAGAGAGGGAAAGACAAATCCTTCCCCGATAAACCAGTCAAGGCTTATGTATTTGGGTGAGCAGATGGGTTTAGTGGCATTATATTGCAGATAAGTCATTTTATCCGCTTCTTTGTTGAACCAAAGACTTAATCTATCAAGTGGAGGTTGGGGTTGAGGGTTTGAAGAAGATTCTCCCACCTTTCTTTTCCCAGTTCTAACCTTTTTTGATGCAAACATTTTGAATATGGCAAAGTAGAGTAAGAAAAGGTTGAAGGATACAGAATAAGACTCAAGGAAGAATAGCTTTTTGGTGCAAGGAGGAATGACTCAATAGTTCACTATTTATAGACAAGGATTAACCTCTAAATGTCCAGATTTTTTCAAAAATATAGTTGTTATAGGTAGTTATTGCAAGTTAATGAGGGTTAAGGCACAAAGATCAGTTGAAAGGGCGGTTACAAAATCCCAGAAATCTATCAGAAAACGCATAACAGCTTGAATAATCGATTAAGCTCTCAAGTAATTGATTATTGCAGTGCAACAAATAACAAAATTTACACAGTATAATCGATTAATCCGTGATGTAATTGATTACATTAATGGTTGCCAGAGGTTGAAGATGATCAGTAATCGATTATATGTCTTATGTAATCGATTACAAGCTTCTGAATAGCAGTTTAAACATAGACTTGAACATTTTAATCGATTAACCCGATAGGTAATCGATTACTTCGGAATGACAGAATTTTTGATTTATGAACAGTAATCGATTATGACTTTGGTGTAATCGATTACTTAAGCCTAATTTCTATACAGAATGTCAGTTTTAATGAAATTAATCAATTATTCTGAGTCTTAATCGATTATTACAGCACGTACAACAGAAAACAGAGCATTTTAACATCTGATACAGCTTTTTATTGAATTCAACAATGATTATAGCAAGAGGCATTCAAATTTTCACACAAGTCATGTAACAAACAAGCTAGCATATATTATTTTCATCAAGGATTCCTAGCATGTTTCTAAGAGTGTAAAATCTATCTTTAGGCAGAGGTTTTGTAAATATGTCAGCAAGTGGATGATGTGTATCAATAAATTCTACCTTTATGTTACCTTTCTGCACATGATCTCTTATAAAATGATGTCTAATCTCAATATGTTTGGTCCTTGAATGCATCACAGGATTCTTTGAAATGTTGATAGCACTTGTGTTGTCACATAGCAGTGGGATCTCCTTTAGATCTACTCCATAGTCTTGTAATTGTTGCTTAAGCCATATACTCTGAGCACAGCAACTACCAGCTGAAATATACTCAGCTTCTACAGTGGATAGAGCTACACAAGCTTGTTTCTTGCAATGCCAAGAAATAAGTGAGCTTCCAAGGAGATGACAAGTTCCACTAGTACTTTTCCTATCAAGCTTGCATCCTGCAAAATCAGAATCAGAATAACCAAAAATATTTATTGATGCATCTCTAGGATACCAAAGCCCAACTTTGGGTGTTGCGTTGAGATATTTGATGATCCTCTTTACAGCTGTAAGATAAGACTCTTTTGGGTTTGCTTGATATCTTGCACACAAGCAAACACTTAGCATGATATCCGGTCTACTAGCTGTCAAATAGAGTAATGAGCCAATCATTCCTCTATACTTGGATTCATCCACTTTCTTTCCTTTTTCATCTGAATCAAGATATGTTGAAGTTTCCATGGGAGTTGCAGCATCTTTGCTTTTATCCATTTCAAACTTCTTGATTACTTCAAGGCAATATTTAGATTGATTGAGAAAATTTCCATTTTTCAATTGCTTGACTTGTAATCCTAGGAAGAATGTCAACTCTCCCATCATAGACATCTCAAACTCTTGTTGCATAGCTGCAGAAAATTCTTTACAAAGTTTTTGGTTTGTTGAACCAAAGATTATATCATCAACATAAATTTGAACTAGTAAGATATCATTCTTTTGCCTTTTGATGAACAAGGTTTTATCAACATTGCCCTTTACAAAAGATTGATCAAGTAGAAACTTACTTAATCTTTCATACCATGATCTTGGTGCTTGTTTCAGACCATAAAGGGCTTTCTTAAGTTTGAAAACATGATTAGGATGCTGAAAATCAGAAAATCCTGGAGGTTGTTCAACATAAATATCCTCCTCAATATAACCATTCAAAAAGGCACTTTTGACATCCATTTGAAAAAGTTTAAAACCCATTATGCATGCATAAGCAA
>PYAF01000219.1:155079-167006 GCA_007407185.1 Glycine tomentella | reverse complement strand
GATTTCCTCTAAGCCTATTGTTGGATTTTGCAAGTTTTTGGGCTTCCTCATACATTTCTTGAAAAGCATGAATAGCTTGATCAAGTTCAGAATTTACCTCATCATCTTCATCCAGAAGATCATCATTTTCTTCATTGATAATTGAGGTGAGACACATGTTGGCTTCTTCCATTTCAGCAGAGGATTCAGAGGTTGAAGATTCAGTGTCTTCCCATGCAATGTATGCTCTTCTAGGCTTAGCTTCCTTCTTACCTTTGCCGTCTTGTTGCTGTTTCTTCAAGTATATGGAGCATTTTGATTTAATGTGACCAGGTTTGCCACATTCAAAACATGTATAGTTGTTGTCCACCTTCTTGAAATTGCTTGTGCCGTTGTTTGTAGAATTGTTCTTGTTGTTTCTTGCAAACTTTCTGCCCATGTTCTTCTTCAAAAATTTGCTGAAATTCTTTACAATCAAGTTCATGCTTTCATCTTCATCTTCATCACTAGAGTTTTCATCTTTCTCCACTTTGGGTGCTGCAGATTTCAGTGCTATTCCCTTGCTTTTTCTTTCTGCATCTTCACCAAAAGTTAGTTGAGACAATTCAAACTCATATTCAAGTAACTTACCAAAGAGTGCAGCCATTGTCATTTTTGAAAGGTCTTTAGATTCCTTGATGGCTGTTACTTTGGGTTGCCAAGCTCTAGTGAGGCATTTCAGAATCTTGATGTTAAGTTCTTCAGCATCAAATGTTTTGCCAAGTCCCAAGAGGTGATTCACTATATGTGTGAACCTTGTTTGAAGCTGGGAAATACTTTCATTCTGATTCATCTTAAACATTTCATATTCATGGATCAAGGAATGCTTCCTTGATCTCCTTACTTCCCCAGTCCCTTCATGGGTGATTTCAAGCATCTTCCACATTTCCTTGGCACTTGTGCATCAAACGGTTTTGAAAAATTCATCAGAAGACAGAGCAGAGGTTATCATGTTCTTTGCTTTAAAATCATACTGAACAATTCTTTTCTCATCATCATTCATCTCATCCCAATCTTTGGGAATCATGTTATTGTCTACTATCTTGATGGGCACCCTAGGACCCTTTTCTATGGTATTCCATGCTCCTGGATCATTGGATTGAATAAAGATCTTCATTCTATTTTTCCAAAAGTTGAAATTCTCCCCCTCAAACAAAGGAGGTCTGTTTAAAGATGCACCTTCCTTGAAGGTTATTTGTGAAATATTCATTTTGAAAAAATGATCTTGAGTATCTTACAAGACCTAGCTCTTGATGCCAATTGTAAAATATAGGAACACTTCACACTTACCCAAGAGGGGGGGGTGAATTGGTTAGTCTTGGTAAATTTAAAACTTTTTGAGTAAAATCAGAGTTTTTGGCCCTTTTGGATCTTTAACACAAATATAACCAAGAATCTTTATCCAAGATTAACCCAAGAGTTGTAATGCTTCAAGAATCAAATTGTAATTCAGAGTTCACAAAGAAAATAATCAAATATGCAGAATATGAATGAACACACAAGATTTATACTGGTTCACTTCAAACACTATGAAGCTACATTCAGTTTTCTTCTACTCAACACTAGAGTAGAGTTCCACTATTGTAAATAATATTCTTACAAGCAAATACAAGCTTCTCTTTATCAACCCTATATAAAGTTTAGAAGTCTAAAACACTATTAGACCCTTAGAAGCCAAACCCAAACTAAGAACACTATCACCTGTCTTTAGAGAAACACTATCTCTAATCTTGCAAGAAACCCACTTACAATAGAACTTCAAAAACAAAGATTCAACAGAAAGTTTACAACCATAAAGAGTAAGGAAAGAATTCACCTAATGATCCAAGAATGGTATGCATAAGGATGAAAATATCAGGTTGAATGCAGAAACAATATGCAGAACAAGCCTTTCATTAAACTTTGAGAAGAATTGCCTTGCTTCACTAAATCCTAATGACCCATATGAGAATCAATGGAAGCAAGAGCTTAGTAAGCCCAGAAAGATTACTTTGTGAATGTTTAGAATGCCTTAGAATGCTCAGAATACGAATTACTCAAGTTAGGAAAACAGCTGAGCAAGGATTCTATTTATAAAGATTTTCTGTAACCGCCTGTAATCGATTAAATACGCTCCTGTAATCGATTATTTGGCATATGTAATCGATTACACACGCTCCTGTAATCGATTAAAACGTTCATAGCAAGATCTAGATTACAGCAACGAGTCATTTAATCGATTATCCCGACGTGTAATCGATTAAAGCAGACTAAGTAAAAATAAGATTGAGTAATGTAATCGATTACAACAAATAGTAATCGATTAAGACAGACCAAGTGCAAAACATGAAATGAACTAAGTAATCAATTACAATGAATGGTAATCGATTAAGGCAGTGTGATCACTTTTTCTAAGTATGAAGTGTAATCGATTACGGATTGATGGGTAATCGATTAAACCAGTCACTAAGGCAGATTATTAGTATGCTAAGTTGAGATAATTGATTAACCCGATGGTATAATCGATTAAATTGTTCTTGTTATTTTTCCAGAAAGCTTGATGAACAAAATAATCGATTCTTTGGGTATATTAATCGATTAAACCAGGTTAAGGCTATTTTTTAAAAAAAAAACACTTAGCTTCTTTTAAGATTCAAAACAATTACTTAATGCATTTGTGATGTAATGCTTAAATGTATATGTATGATATAAATGCAGTGACTTGGATCATCAAAAAGCTTTATTTCCTTTTACAATTAATCACAAGCTTCTCTTCAAGCCTTCAAGCATGTTGAAAGTTAAAACATCTCCAAATCTTCAATTTACTTCAATCTTCAAGTAGCTCCCCCTCAAATCAACATGTCTTAGAGCAAAAGCATCATTATGGTACTTAGACAGTGGATGCTCTAGACACATGACTAGTGACAAATCCATGCTTACAAATCTGACTTTAAAGGAAGGAAGATTTGTCACTTATGGAGACAACAATAAAGGAAAGATAATAGGAGAAGGCAATATTGGTGATAGCTTTAAAACCAAGATCAGAAATGTACTTTATGTGGAAGGCCTAAAGCGCAATCTTCTAAGCATAAGTTAGTTGTGTGATAAAGGATTAATGGTATCCTTTAATAATAATTGTTGCTTGATATGTGGTGGACAATCTGGTGAGATTATACATGTAGGAAAAAAAAAGGAAACATCTACTTGCTTGTTATAGAACATGCATTCATTCATAATATTGACTGCCTAGTAAGTAAGATTCATGAATCATGGTTGTGGCATAGAAGAGCTAGTCACATTAACATGCATCACATGAACAAGCTCATTAGAAAAGATTTATTCATTGGTTTATCTAAACTTAAGTTTAAAAAGGACAAACTTTGTGATGCTTGTAAAAAGGGGAAACAAACAAAGATCTCTTTTCAAAATAAAAACTTTTTTCCACCTCAAGACCTCTTGAATTGCTTCACATGGATTTGTTTGATCCTTCAAGAACTATGAGCTTAGGAGGCAATTACTATGGGCTTGTAATAGTTGATGACTACTAAGGCCTATTTTAAATCTCTTCTTAATGAGACAAATTTGCCAAAATATTTTTGGGCTAATGTTGTGAGTATAGTTTGCTATACTTTGAATAGATTACTCATAAGGCCTATTTTAAAGAAAACTCCTTATGAACTATATAAAGGTAGAAAAACCAAACATTTCTCACCTAAGAGCCTTCAGTTGTAAATGTTTTGTTTTAAGAAATGGAAATGAGTCTCTTAGCAAGTTTGATGCAAAGGCTGATGAAGTCATCATTCTTGGGCATTCATTACAAAGCAAAGCATATAGAGTCTTCATTAAAAGAACCTTATGCATGGAAGAATCTGTTCATGTTATTTGTGATGAATGATGCAGGTCCTATAGAAGAGTATGCCAAAATCAATGAATAATATGAGAAGGAAAAGGATGAACCAAATGAAGAAATTGATCAGTCAACACCTACTCAAAAGCCTAAGGATTGGAGAACAACAAGGGATCTCTCCTTTGACAACATAATTGATGAAGTAACCAAGGGAGTATTTATTAGATCTTCTCTCAGGAATTTATGTTGTGATATGGCTTTTGTTTCTCAAATTGAACCTAAGAACATTGATCAAGCTTTACTTGATGAACATTGGATGCTTGCCATGCATGATGAACTTAATCAGTTCAAAAGAAATGAAGTATGAGAACTTGTTTGTAGACCTTCTTCTTACAAGTCAATTTCTACCAAGTGGGTTTTTAGAACAAACTTGATGAACGTGGCATCATAGTCAGAAATAAAGTTAGATTGGTTGCAAAAGGTTACTACCAAGAGGACGGTATAGACTATGAAGAAACCTATGCTCTAGTAGCAAGGTTAGAAGCCATTAAATTACTGTTTGCATTTGTATGTTTAATGGATTTCAAACTTTTCCAAATGGATGTAAACAATGCTTTTCTTAATCGATGGAGGTCCATGGCAAGCTAAAGTTCTAGAAGGAGAGCTTGAAGCACTTCCTTTGGTGATATTTAAAGGACCAATGACAAAAGGTAGGACTCAAGCACTTCAAGACCACATCCAAGCTAACTTGGACAAGCATAAAGAACCACACTAGCTTAGAAAAGACACAAAACAATCTGTGGTAATTGATTACCAGCTATTTGTAATCGATTACCAAGGCACTTTGTAAAATAGTTATTGTCTGTTGTAATCGATTAAAAGATAGCTGTAATCGATTACATAACCATCAGAATATGTACAAACTCTGTTTTAGTTGATTACAAGGACGAATTAATCGATTACTTCAGCATAAAAACTGCACTGCACATGCTGGGTCAGCCAAGGGTCATTTTAGGAGAAGCTTGCACTTCAAGCTTCATTTGGACATCATTTCAATTTGCATTTTCCTTAGATTTAGTGGCATTAAGCTTGTAATTTTTTGGGCTATATAAGCTACCCAAAAACTGATTGTAACTAACTTTGGTTCATTAATACAAATCTATAATTTTTTTGTAAGAGTTTCTCTCTTGTTCTTGTTCAAGAACTTCTTGGGTCTTATCAATGGCTTCCCAATGCTATTGTGGTGATTCTTCCTAGACTTATTAGAGAGCTTCTCCATGGTGTCTTCTACATTTATCCCTAACCTTTCTTCCATCTTTCATTTCAGCAATTAAAAGCGTCTAAATAGCCCCATTTCACAAGAAGTGCTTATAGCTTGTGTGTTCTTGAAGTTTGCTTGAAAAGTGAGTTTCATTGCAAGGTAGATTTGGGAAAATTAATGTCTAATGGGTTTAGACATTACATCATTAATGGATATATAGAGGAGGAAATCTATGTCGATCAACCTCTTGGCTTTGTTGATTTTAAATATCCAAATCATGTTTTAAAATTAAAAAAGCTCTTTATGGATTAAAGCAAGTTCCTAGGTCCTGGTATGAAAGATTGAACAACTTTTTACTTAGCCAATCCTTTATAAGAGGATAAGTGGATAAAACATTGTTCATCAAGAAACTGCCAATGATATCTTACTGGTTCAAATATATGTTGATGATATTGTTTTTGGTTCAACTAATCATTCCTTGTGCAAGGAATTCTCAATCTCTATGCATAATGAATTTGAAATGTCTATGATGGGAGAATTGACATTCTTTCTTGGACTTCAAGTGAAGCAAATGAAGAATGGTACATTTCTCAGTCAAAAAAAGTAATGCAATGAATTGATCAAGAAATTTGACATAGAGAAAAGCAAGGATGTTGATACTCCTATGGCAGCCTCAACTTACCTTGATTCAGATGAAAAAGGCAAGAAGGTTGATGAGTCAAAGTATAGAGGGATGATTGGATCACTATTGTACTTGAGTGCAAGTAGACCAAATATAATGTTGAGTGTGTGCTTGTGTGCAATATATCAAGCTAATCCTAAGGTGTCACACCTCACTGCAGTCAAGAGAATCATCAAATACCTTAAATCAACTATAAAAGTTGGTCTATAGTATCCAAAAGGTGCATCACTGAATTTAATTGGTTATTCAGATTCTAATTTTGCAGGATGCAAACAAGATAGGAAAAGCACTAGTGGAACATGCAATTTTCTGGGAATCTCCCTAATCTCATGGCACTGTAAGAAGCAATCATATGTTGCTCTTTCAATAGCAGAAGTTGAGTACATTGCAGCTAGAAGTTATTGTATTCAAAGTTTGTGGCTCAAGCAACAACTCCAAGACTTTGGTGTTGAGTTGAAAGAAATTCCCCTACTGTGTGACAACACAAGTGCTATTAACCTATCAAAGAATCTAGTCATGCACTCAAGGACAAAACATGTAGACATCAAACATAACTTTCTCAAGGATCACATTCAAAAAGGTAATTGCAAAATTGAGTTTATTGATACAAACAAGCAATTGACTGATATTTTTACTAACTGCCTTGCTAGAGATAGACTCTATGCTATAAGGAACATGGTAGGAATTCTTGAAGAATCTAATATATGATAACATGCTTATCATTTGTCTAACTACATGAAATTTAACTCACAATCCATATTGCATCACATTTAGTTGAAATTCGAATTATGATGAAAAAGCACTATTCATGTTGCATAATTGTCTATTTTAATCAATTACCCTTCATATTAATTGATTATTTGATGCTTAGAAGCTATTTTGAGTGAAAAACTCTCTGGAGTAATCGAATTCGAATTCTTTTAAAGTTTCTATTTTGTATTAATAATAATAGGATTCTTAAAGCTTTTCAAGGATAGGTTTTCCTAGGGGTAAGAGTAGAGGTAGATGATCTCTATGTCTTGATAACAGAGATTCTAAGTGTGTTAGAAGTCTCGTTCTTAATCTAGGTGTGATTAAGAGTGATTGTGTAAAAATCTTGTAAGAACAATTTGTTATTAGTGGAACTCTAACCTTTGTGGTTTGAAAAACTGGATGTAACTTCTCAAGGTTGAGAAGTGAACCAGTATAAATCCTTGTGTTGACTACTTCTTTCTAATCTTTTCTTGTTGTTATAATCTGTCATTCTTTGGTGCTACATTTCTTATTTAACAAGTATAAGTTTTTGTGATTGCATTCTTAAGCTGTGGTGTTTGAATTGTTGGGGCATTCTTGGATTGTTTGTGATACGATCTTGATTACTCTGATTGTCTGATAATTTTAATTGTCCAAGGTCAACCAATTCACCCCTCTCTTGGTTCTTATGTGTTGTTCATATTATTTTCAAAGGTGACCAATGCCATTGTCGCCTTTGTTGAGGAGGTCAAGTCCAACTACCAGTTGTCTGCCAAGGTGGGTGGTGTCTTGGCCAAGCTCTTATGCACCAGGTTAGATAGGGACAAGTTGGTTGGTCATTGCAAGGAATTGTTGAAGGAGAAGAAGGACTTGGCTGGCAAGGCTGAGAGTGCCACCGTAGAGAAGGACCGTCTGACCTTGAGGATAGCTTAAAAGAGTCAAAGTCCCAGCTAGGGGAGTCCGAGCTTAAGGCGGCGGAGGAGAGTGAGGCTCGCAGGGAGCTTGAAGAGGAGCTGCTCCTCTATAAGAACCTTGGGTTTTGCAAACCTTTAGAGGCTGATACTCACCAAGGGTGGACCTTGAGTTTTGCGATCCTTTGGAGATTGACCAGGAGCTTGTCCGTCCTGGATTTTGTCGAGGTTCACTAAGGGCGGACCTTGGGTTTTGAAAACCTTTGGAGAATGAGACTCATCATGGGCAGACCTTGGGTTTTATGAGCCTTTGGAGATCGACTAAGAGTTTGTCCATCCTAGGTTTTGGCGAGGTTCACCAAGGGCGGACCTTGGTTTTGCGAACCTTTGGAGACTGAGACTCACTAAGGATGAACCTTGGGTTTTGCGAGCCTTTGGAGATTGACTAGAAGCTCGTTCGTCCTAGGTTTTGGCGAGGTTCACCAAGGGAGGACCTTGGGTTTATCAAACCTTTGGAGATAAAGATTTTCACCAAAGGCGGACCTTGGGTTTTATGAGCCTTTAGAGATCGACCAGGAACTCGTCCATCCTGGGTTTTGTCATGTTCCTGCAAACTTGTATCCCAACAAAGATAAAGTTTAGGAATAATAGAAGAGCCTGTCAAGGGTGGACCTCGCATACCTTCGCCTTTCGCAAAGGCGAGACTTGGCAATGAAGGGGCTCACCTAGGGCGGACCTTGGGTTTAACGAGCCTTTAAAGATGTGACCAGGAACGTGTTCTTCCTGGGTTTTGTCTAGGCTCACCAAGGGAAAACCTTTGGTTTTGTAAACATTTAAAGAGTTGACCTAAGTAAATAAAATTCAAAGGGAGATGTGTTTTATTCAATGTAGTAATTGAGTACAAATTCCCTTTTATTCTCCGGATGTGCCTCGTTAAAACCTCTCAAGCCAAAACCATGATTTTTTCTTGGGATAAAAGACTCGAGTAGGAAAAAGAGTATATCATTCGGTCTTGCAATAGGTTAACTGAAATATAACTTCATATGGGCAACGTTCTATGTTCTTGGAATTGTTTTACCATCCAGTTCTTGTAACATGTAAGCCCCGTTGTTTGCTGACTGTCCAGGTACTTGAATAAGGGTATTGTTAGCCCTTTTTTGAACAATTAGATATCAAGGGTGACGTAATAACTAGCCTTCCTTTTCAGGCATTAGGCTTCATTCTCATCTGGGGGTAGCGCACCTTGAATCAAGAAATTCTTGTAAGGGATCATCCAATTTGGTTCCTCCTTTTCTCCTACCATGACTTCTAGGGTGTCAATCGTGGGAGTTTGGAGTGTTTCCTGGATGATAATCTTCAGATGCCTGGTCTTTTTGGTACTGGCCAGCTTGGAGAGCAGGTATGCTTTGGTGTTGTTTTCCCTTAGTATGTGGTACACCTCGAAACACTCAAAGTTATCAATGAGCATTTTTGCAGTATGATAGTACCGAAGGAGTATGGTCACCTTAGTATGATATTTGTTAGCAACCTGTCCTTGGACAGGCTGTAAGTCAATGTAGCATCTCAGTTTTTTAGCTCTGACTTCTTTTGCAAGCTTGAGGCCTACTATGAGTGTCTCATATTCAGCTTGGTTATTTGAGGCTTTGAAGTTGAGCTTGAGAGCTTTCTCTAGAGTGACATTGCTAGGTCCTTCAAGGATGATGTCTGCTCCACTTCCTTTCATGTTGGGTGCTCTGTCCACATAGAGGTTCCACCAGTCTGGGGTGGTTTGGTTACTGCTTGTGAACTCTGCTAGGAAATTCGCCATGAACTATATTTTCATTGGGACATGAGGTTCGTACTGGAGGTCGAACTCTGAAATTCTACAGGCCATGCCACCATCCTCCCTGCCATTTCAGGATTCAACATCTGTTTGATGGGTTAGTTTGTTTTAAGTACCACTTGGTGACTTTGAATGTATGCTGAAGGCATCGAGCTGAGGTGACAAGTGCCAGTGCTATCTTTTTTATCATTTGACATCGCTTCTCAGCATCATAAAGGATGCACCAGGATAAGGATGTCAGCCTGTCGTTTAACTTTTGTACCTCTACAATGCTGGTAGGGTTGTGCATCTCTAATATAGTTGTGCACTTGTTGGGATTGGCTTCTATTCCTAGGTGTGTGATCATGAAACCTAAGAACTTGCCTCTGACTACCCCGAAAGTACATTTTTTAGGATTGAGCCGCATGTCATATTTACGAATTTCTCCAAAAACCTCCTCTAGATCTACCGCATGTTAGGCTATACTGTAAGATTTGAAGACCATGTCGTCAACATATACCTCAACATTTTGTCTAATCTGCTGTTTGAAGACCTGGTCCATCAGCCGTTGGTATGTGGCACCTGCGTTTTTCAGGCCAAAGGGCATGACCCTGTAGCAAAAATTGGCATCTTTAGTGATGAATGTGTTTTTCCCTTCATTTGGGGCATGCATTCTGATCTGGTTATTCCAAGAATATGCATCCCGGAAGCTCAACACTTGGAACCCGGATGCACTGTCGACTAGTCTTTCGATGCTAGGTAAAGGGTACGCATCTTTGGGACACGCCTTGTTGAGGTCAATGTAATCATTGCACATTCGCCATTTGGCGTTGGCTTTATTTACCATAACAACATTGGCGAGCCAGGTGGAGTACCTGATTTTCTTGATGAATTTAGCTTTGAGCAGCTTGTCCACCTTTTCTCTGATCACCTCACGTTGTTCATCTCCCATATTCCTTTTATTCTGTGATATCGGCTTGGCCTGAGGGTAAATGGCCAGCTTGTGGCATATGATACTGGGGCGAATACCTAGCATATTAGATGGTTGCCATACGAACAGGTCTGCGTTTCTGTGGAGGACGTCAAGTATGCATCTATGCTCATGGCTAGTGCGGTCCTTGCTAAGCTAGGTGCACTGCCCGGGTTTGGGTCCCAACTATAACTTGATAAGTTCTTCAATAGGCTTTGGGCCCTTTTCGATGGTGTCATCGCCCAGATCCATGTCAAATATGCCTCTTGATTTGCTTTATAGACTGTTAGGGTTTGTATTAGAGACCCTTTTGAAAGAAAGGACCTTGAAGCCCGAGGGCATGTGAGAAAAACAAAATTTTTCAAGCGAAAACACACATACCACACAAGAATCATTCTTTAGGACATAGATTGTACCTTGTTTATATTTGTAACTTGATGATCAAGGATAGGCTTGAAGATACAAGCCCTCTAATGTTGATCCACACCACTTCTTGTTAAGACTCAAGAACACTTATTGAAGACCACCAACAAACACCAAAGGAGGCAGGCTAGGCGCACCAATGGAGAGGAAGAAGGTTAGGTTTTAAAGTGTTTTTACTTATCTAAGAGACTCACCAATAGATGATATTGGTGGCTGAATTTTCTGTCAAAACTCACACAAGGGGGCACGTGAAAATAGAGGAAGATAGATAGTTTTTTTTTCAAAAAAAACTACTATTAGAGAACTATGATCACAATAGCACATTTTATAGAAGAGTTTGAGTCAGATTTTTTTAACCAAAAAATCTGATTATGAAGCATCCCACAAGTGAAGAAAAGATGGAGTTGTTGCATTTCAAAAATTGCCAACAACCTCCTATCATATCCTTCTAAGACCAAGTGAATTACTTGGGATTTATTTTGCCAAATGATAATCATATATCAGCCATATGTAAGCCCCATAATCAACCCTCAAACATCTTCCTAAAATCTAGGACATGATCATGATAAGATGCTAATTGAATTCAAATTCAAATTTAGCTCTTATCTTCTCCTTTTGATATGAAACTAACTACTATAGTTAATTCATATTTAAATTTAAATATTTAAATTCAAAATTTAAATATCAAATTTAAATATTAGATAATTAATTTAACTATTTAAATTAATTAATAATGTCTTGGACTATCCAAGCCCATTAACTCTATTCATACGCCCCTCTCTCTTTAAGATAGGTATCAAAACTCCTTCTTGGGCCAATAACCATTATTGGGCCCAAAATCTTTAATGCTATAATGTCATGACAATAAAGTGTTAGTGTGTGACCCATTAGGCCCAACATAGTCACTGACATAAATGAGTTTGGGCCCAACAAGGCCACTACCCATTTAATGACAACACAAAGCACTGGCAATGCTTTGTTGCCCCAGAACTACTTAGGTAAATGACAAGATCATCCTATTAAATCTATTTGGTTTCCGTATGTATTTCCTTTCGTCTCGGTTACCTTCCCATAAAACCTAGGGTAAGGAAACGTATCTGCCCTTGCGGTCTAGGGTAAGCTTTAATACGAAATAGGGAGTCTCCAATTTTACTGACCCTAATGGCAAATCATCTCATGATTTCTTTTACTATGCATACATTCCCAAGTCCCGTAAATGTCATCTTGATTTCTCTGGTTTACAAATAACCTAATCTCTCACAGAGATCTGATGAATTCCTTCAGCTAGTCACCCTACACTCGC
>PYAF01000219.1:129923-144665 GCA_007407185.1 Glycine tomentella | reverse complement strand
ATGCTCTATTCCTAGCAACGTAACGTAAAGAGTAAAATTATTCAGTTCAAATTCTAAGAGTACTTCCCAGTTAAACTTAGAATCCAATTTCATGAAACTAGTGATCAAGTAGAATCAAGCATTAAGAACGGAATAAAATTACCAATAATAAATAGAAAAGACTTATGCATAAATAAATATTAAAAGAGATACTTAAAAGCAGAAGATTACATCCAATCCTTTAAAGAAACTAACCAAGCATGGAGAGAACCTCCTTAAGAGAAGAATTGATGAAGGGCCCCATCACCGCTTCTTTCCGGCAGAGTCTCCACACTAAATTTCACTTCTCTCACTTTCCTAACCTACCTAATACTAATATTTAAGAACCTAAGCTAAAGAAAAAGCTTTGAGAAGCAAAGGAATGAAAAAATGGGATTTGAAAGAAGTGATTTTGGCCTTGGGGGTGCTTGGGTATTTATAGGGGGTGGCCTGGTCGAGTTTGGTCGCCCAAGTGACCCATTTTGCCTTTGTTTGGTCGCTTGGGCGAGTTAGGCCCACTTGATGAAGCAAGTTGCTTGTCCACATGGCCACTGAAGGCCCAATTGCATGTGTTGCTCACCCAAGCGAGCAAAATACACTATAATCACTTGCTTGGGTGAGTGAAATGTACTTCCAGAAGTGTCTTGTGGGCTTTTGGGCCTGATTTGCTTGTTGCACCTCCCAGGTTTACTTTCTGATCCATTTTTTCTTGCTTTGCTTATTCAAAAGCCTCGGAAATCCACGAAATCTATCAAAATACAAGGCATGATTGGATTAATCTTCCAAAATATAAAAACTACATTCATACAAGTAATAAATATAATTTAACTAGGTTTAGGGCAAGTTTATAAGGAAAGTTTTTGAAATCAAAAGATAAGTGCCTATATTTGAAACCTGAATTTAACTGAATTAGGGCACTTATCAGTATCAGAGCATATTTGTTTCTTAGTACTGTGTGTTATGTGTTTGTTGTGCTTCTCTGCAAAATATTTTGTGTTATATGTTTTCTGTATTTTGTTATGATTTGTGAACTGTGTTCTATGAAATATTTTCTGGAATATAGGAATAAGAATTTTATAGTACTAATCTGTGGTGACTGTTCAGGGAAAATGAATCCCGTGAATAAAACTTTCTTTATGATTGATTATCAATTTCAAGAGGAAACATCGGAGCAAAATAGAACTACAACGTTTTTCACTACAAAGATGTACAGAGCTAATTTTGACCAAAATGAACCGCCTATCACCAAAGAGGAACATGAGACTTTGATTGTACGATGGACCAATGACAGAAGAATCTTTTGCCAAACAGACTATTATATTTATTATGGAACTGAAAAACCATTAAATACTCCAGCACATCGTGTACAACAATATTATCATATAGAAGAAGTCGGACAGAACTTCTAAAGAATAAATGAAATGATGTAGTAGTAGGAGTAGAAAATGGTGTGTGAAATATATGAAAATAACCCCTAGTAGTAGTTAGGAGTAGTTGTGAGTTATAAATAATGTAGAAATTACATTCTAAGGTGTAGATGTAGAAGTAATATAAATCTTGTAACTTTTTATATATGTGTATATATATATATATATATATTAGTATATAAAATGTCTGTAAATGTGTTTTTATTTATTTCTCACCCATTAACTTAAAATGTTTTAGTAAAAAGAAATGGCTGGAAGAAATGATCGTGCTTAGCTAATGCTCTCCAAGCCTTAGCCCAGGCCCTGGGGAATCAAAATAGAGGAGGAACTGTGGGAGCTAGTGAGTATCAAGGGTTAGACCATTTTTAGCGAAACAATCCCCCTACTTACAAGGGAGGGTACAACCCTGATGGTGCTTAGAATTGGTACGAGAGATCGAGAAAATCTTTCGAGTCATGGCATGTCCAGAGGAGCAGAAGGTTATTTTTGGTACCCACACTCTAGTAGAAGAAGCTGAGTACTGGTGGGAAAACACTTGCCAATGCTTAGAAGCTGAAGGTCGAGTTATGACATCGGAAATCTTTAAGAAGGTATTTTTGGAAAAGTATTTTCCTGAGGATATTAGAAATAAAAAAGAAATGGAATTTTTAGAACTTAAACAAGGAAACATGACTGTAGTAGAATATACGGTTAGATTTGAAGAGCTAGTTAGGTATTTTCCTCATTATCAAGGTATGGAAGGTGAAAGTTCAAAGTGTGTCAAGTTCTTAAATGGATTGTGGCCTGAGATTAAGCAAGCTGTGAATTACCAAGGTGTGCGTCAATTCTCTCAACTAGTAAACATGTGCAGAATTTGTGATGAAGATTCTTGGGCTAGAGCATCTCATTATAAAAATATTGGACCTATTAGAAACAAAATGAGGAACCATCAAAACCAAGGAAAGCCTTATTATAATAAATGTCCAAATATTCCTAATCCTAGAAACCTACTCAATAAAGCTCCTTCATCTTTTCCTGTGAGATGTTTCAAATGCGGAAAACCTGGACACATTGCTTCCACATGTTCAGATGCAGATCCTCTATGTTTTATGTGCAACAAAAGAGGGCATGTTTCAACAAATTGTCCTCTGAATAAAAGAAAGAAGGAAGAAGGGAGCCAAAGCCTTCCCCCAGAAAAACCAAAAGCTATAGGAAGAGTATTTACTCTTAGTGGGGCTGAGACTTCTAAATCTAAAGATTTAATCCAAGGTAAGTGTTTCATAATTAAAATTCCTTTAGACGTATTATTTGACTCAGAAGCTACTCATTCTTTCATATCATATACATGTGTCCATAATCTAAACCTTTCTGTGTCTCCTTTAAATCTAAACTTAATAATAACCACTCCAACTAGTGAATCAGTTGTCACATCTGAGATTTGTTTGAATTGCCAAGTAGAAATTGATGACAAAACTTTTTCTGTTAACTTGATCTGTTTACCTTTGCAACAAATTAATGTTATACTTGGTATGGACTGGTTATCATCCAATCATGTCTTGTTAAATTGCTTTGATAAAACCATAACCTTTGGAAGTCCTCAAGTGAGTAAGGATGTACAGATTGTTTCTCCTAGCAAAGTCTTTAGGACAAATAAAAAGAATGATGCTCAGGTATACATGATCATATCCCACTCTGAATCTAAAACTGAATCTGATGAAAAAGATTTGTCTGTAGTAAAAGAATTTACTGATGTATTCCAAGAGGTAAGTAGTCTACCTCCTGAAAGGGAAGTCAAATTTTCTATAGATTTGATTCCTGGAACTGGACCTATTTCTATAGCACCCTATAGAATGTCTCCTGTAGAATTAGCTGAGGTGAAAAAGCAAATAGGAGAATTGTTGTGTAAGCAATTTGTGAGACCTAGTGTATCACCTTGGGGAGCTCCAGTGTTATTGGTAAAAAAGAAAGATGGCTCCATGAGAATGTGTGTGGACTATCATCAACTAAATAAAGTTACAATTAAGAATAAATATCATTTGCCTAGGATAGATGATCTTATGGATCAATTGGTGGGAGCCAGTGTTTTTAGCAAAATTGATCTTAGATCAGGATATCATCAAATCCGAGTAAAATCTGAAGATATTCCCAAAACTGCTTTTAGTACCCATTATGGTCACTAAGAGTATTTAGTTATGCCTTTTGGTGTGACCAATGCTCCGGCTGTATTTATGGATTACATGAATAGAATTTTTCATCCTTATCTTGATAAATTTGTAGTGGTATTCATTGATGATATCTTAGTATACTCTAAAACTAGAAAAGAGCAAGCCGAACATTTGAAGATTGTTTTGCAAACTTTAAAAGATCGGCAACTTTATGCTAAGATGTCTAAGTGTGACTTTTGGTTAGAAAAAGTAAATTTCTTAGGTCATGAAATATCTAAAGGGGGAATTTCAGTGGATCCTTCTAAAGTGAAAGCTGTACTTGATTGGAAACGACCTAAGTCGGTTACAGAAATCAGAAGTTTCTTAGGATTAGCAGGGTATTATAGAAGATTTATTAAGGATTTTTCTAAAATAGCTTTACCTTTGACCACATTGACTAGGAAAGGTCAAGCTTTTGTATGGAATACACAATGTGAGAAAGCTTTCAAACTCTCAAGAATAAGTTGACTACAACACCTGTGTTAGTTTTACCAGATTTAGAAAAACCTTTTTGTAGTATATTGTAAGCATCCTAAAGAGTTGTAATGCAAGATGGAAAGGTGGTGGCATATGCATCTAGACAATTAAAAACCCATGAAAGAAATTACCCCACTCATGATTTAGAATTAGCAACTGCGGTGTTTGCATTGAAAATTTGGAGACATTATTTGTATGGCTCACATTTTGAGTTTTTTAGTGATCATAAGAGTTTGCAATATTTGTTTAGCCAAAAGGAATTAAATATGAGACAAAAGAGATGGATGGAATTTTTGAAAGACTATGACTTTGAACTTAATTATCATCCTGGAAAAGCCAATGTGGTGGCAGATGCTTTGAGTAGAAAATCTTTAATGATATCTGCACTAATGATTAGGGAAATGGATTTGTTAAAACAATTTAGAGATCTTAGTTTACTGTGTGAAATTACGCCGGTAAGCGTAAAGTTGGGAGCTTTGCAAGTTTCTAATGAGTTTCTGAAGGAAATAGGAAGTAAACAAAGATCTGATCCTTTCCTAAGAACCATACTGGAAAATATATCCAATGGAGGGCATAGTGAATTTAAAATAGGACCAGATGGTATATTAAGATTACAAGGGAGAATTTGTGTGCCTAATGAACCTGAACTTAAGAGAATAATTTTAGAAGAGGGACACAAAAGTAAATTGAGTGTTCATCCAGGAGCCACTAAAATGTATCAAGATTAAAAATTTTATTCTGGTGGCCAAAAATGATAAAGGAAATAAGTGAATATGTGTATTCTTGTTTAGTTTATCAGAAATCTAAAATAGAACATCAAATCTTCATGATGTTTTCCACGTATCTCAATTACGTAAATATATTCATGATCCTTCACATGTGATTGAGTTAGTTAATGTACCAATAAAGGATAATTTAACTTATGAAACATTACCGGTGAAAATTGAGGATAGAAGGATCAAATCTCAAAGAGGAAAAGAAATTCCTTTAGTAAAGGTAATCTGGGGAAACAGTGCAAATGGTGATGCTACTTGGGAACTGGAAAGTGATATGTGGAAGAGCTATCCAACCCTTTTTGAATCAGATAAATTTCGAGGACGAAATTTTTTGTAGAGGGGGAGAACTGTAACACCCTGATATTTTAATAACTGTAATATAGATGTTGTATGAATTACTCTTGTGCAATTGTTGACATGAATGTTAGGTTATGCGAAATTTGATTAGTCTATATTTAAATTATTTGGGTAAATATTGATTTAAGATATTACAAAAGTGTTTGAAGAGAAATGACCATATTACCCTTACTATTAAATAGAAATTACAGAAATGTCCTTAGGTTAAATATTTTGAAAATTACCATAATACCCTTGATATTAAAACTGTCTGAGACACTCTTAGAAATTTTGTGAAAACCTGATGAAATTACATAATACTTTTAGATGACAGGTTATCAAAATATTTTGTGATAAAAAATACTAGAATAGAATTTCTACGAATTTTATAAGATAATAACTTTGAAACTTTATTTAGAAGAATTCAAACTTCAAAAAAATATGGAAAAATGATAGACAAGATCTATGGAATTTTCTCTTAATTGTAGGATGCATAAACTTATTTAATAAAATGGTTTAGTAATTTTGATGGTCAAAAATAGTATTGGACAATCAAGACCAAGATAAAGAGCAGTTTTATATGTAAAGTCCATATAACACTCGGTATAGGCTATTTATGGGTAATTTATATTGTAATTGAAGTAAGTCTCTAGAAAACTTTAGAATTACATTATTCAATATTATCTTTAGGTAGAAGAATTCAAATTGAACTTGACTACCTCTTAGAAAATGCCATGTATAAGGTGAAAATAAAAATTAGATTAATTTTCTTCATTTACAAAATGACATGATATATGTATAAATGAAAGCAAAATAAAAATTTTCCTTGGCCTAGCATAAGTCCACGTGAAAAGCAAGGATAAGGAGGAAGATTCATGAACTTGGACACTTGGAAAGGCAAGCCTTAAGATCAAAACAAGTGGTAGGACACTTGTATGGCTTATAATGAACCTAGAAGATTTTTTTTTATAAAGTAATGGAATCATAATGAACTTGGTTGGAATCTAAAAGAATAAGGATAAATTTAGTTAAAATCTAATGGAATGAAGGGAAACTAAGTTATGATGGAACTAAATAAGGATAATTAGTTAGGAAGGGCAAAAATGTCCTTGAATATTTTATTAATTTCCAACCACTATATAAAGGTAAAAGGGGTCCAAAAGGGAAATCATTTTCAAGCTACCATACACAAAGAACCTCACGTGAACTGTAATGCGTCGATTTACCATCTTATTATTATTGATTTTAATGAATATTTTTTATCTTGCTTAAAAATACCAAACTAAATTTACTAATAACTGATATTCAAAAAGATTTCCATTACTGATTAATATTTATAAATATGATGTAGTGTAAAATAAGAGTACAAACTGATATTTGATTCTATAGTACAAATAACTAAAACCTTCTGTCACAAAAGAATACATCTTCAAACATATCATCTTCAAATAACACATCTTCAAACAAAATCCTCTTCTTGTATACAGTTAGTAGTCTCTCTTTGTTGTTCATCTGCTCGCCCGAATAAAATCGAGGTCATGGCAGGTGTCAACCACAGACACAAAGCACAGGGTAAGTTTATGATAAACATAATTTAAGCAACAATATATATTCAATATGCAAACTTTCATAACAACATCCTCAAAGATGCATGATTCTTTTAAACTCTTATCATGATGCATGATTATCTTAAACTCTTTCAATAATTGGTACCAATAGTCAAGATAGCCCTATCCATGTGGCACAGAACTGAAATGATCAGTCAGGGTCTCACAGTGTTGCAACAGGATTCTCACCCACACTACATGTGATCATCATGGGTGGCGTGATTTCCCCACTGCCAAGTACCCCCCAGCTCAGACCTCTCTTATCTGAATGCTCGAACTCAGTTCCTGCAGCTATCTGAAACACCTCCTCTTGAGGCAAATAACACGGACTAACCCTTGCCGGGCATATCCATATGAGACATATAAGACTGATTCACTTTAAGGTATACTCTTTTCATCATCTCATATTTATTTTCAACATCAGTCTTTAATTTATATCTCACATACTTTACTCAGAAACTCAACATAAAATATAGAATTCAACTTTATATTCATGTACAGAATCTCAGCATATTATTCATGTACAGAGGTTTATAGAAACACTTAGCAACACATGGAATTTAGAAAAATTCATAGAAACTTTTAGCAACACATGAACTTCATAGAGATTCATGGAAACACTCAACAACACATGAACATTCAAACACTTATTCAAACACCAACAACAATTAAACTATCTTTATCATAAAGCTTCCCTCTACATACCTTATAATCTCTTATGAAACTTGTCTTTTTCTTCCTACAAAGCATGGCAAACTTTCCCTAAAGATGTTAGCCTCTTCTTCACGTGATCTTCAAGGAGAAGTGGAGTCTTCTTCTCACTTGATTTAGGCTTTAATAAGGAAAGGATGAAAATGAAATGAAGGTGATGTGGGAGAGAGCTTTTCAAGTGAAGTGTTAGAAGGGTGGAGTCTTGAATGTGACTTCCACTTAAGGCCCTCTTCACCCCTTTATATAGTAGTTGGAAAATGATATAATATTCATGGACATTTCTACCTTTCCTATCTAGTTACTGCCATTTGGTTTCATTGTAACTAAGTCTCTTGTCATTCCATTCCATTCTAACTAGATTTATAAAAAATCTCCTAAGTCATGATGACTTACTTTACAAGTGTCCCTACACTTGTCATGAACTTTACAAGTGTCCCACCACTTGTCCAATTCATGAATCTTCTTCCTCTTTTCCTTCCAAATGTCCCAAATCATGAAGTTTCTCCATGATTCTCCAAGCTTCACGTGGATTCTAGGGAAAGGGAGAGAATTTTGCTTCATTTCATGTTACTTTGTATCCATATCCTTCAAGACATGACACCTTGCTTCCAAGTGTCCTTCCACTTGTCTTCAAGCCAAGAAACTTCTCCATTCTTCCTCCTCTTTCACGTGATTTAACAAGAGAATAAGAGAAGATTTTTCTTCTCATTTTGTGCACATATATGATAGCTTTCTCATTCCTATATTAATAGTGAGTTACAAGTGGCTAGATATTTCTTAAGCCTTCGTGATTGTATCTTATCATTTTAATTTATAAAGCTTAAGATATTTTTCTTAAATAGAAGAAAATTATATGATTCTCCTTCTATCCACATGTCACCTTTCATGAGGAAGAAGAATTCAATTTGAAAATGGCCTCACACATGGCATTCTTTAAGAGAAAATAAAGTTCAAGTTGAATTTGTCTTCACACATAGCATTCATAGGAGAAGTTCAAGTTCAATTCGAACTCTTCTACCTAAAGGATAATATTAAATAATGAAACTCTAGAGTTTTCCAGAAACTGACTTCAATGACAGTTAAAATTATTTACAAGCAGTTTTGTATAGAGTGATACACAACCTTGCATATGAGACTGCTTTTATCTTAATTCTGATTGGTCTATACTATTTTTTATCATCAAAATTACTAAACCATTTTATTAAATAAATCTGGGCACCCCACAATTTAGAGAAAATTTTATAGATTCTATTTATTATTTTTCCATATTTTTCCAATGCTTCTGACTAATGTTTCAAAGTTGTCACCTTAAAATATTCATAGAAATTCTATTCTAGAGTTTCTTGTCACAAACTATTTTGCTATTCTGTCAGTCAAGAGTATTCTATAATTTCATCAGGTTCTCACAAAATTTCTAAGGATATCTGGTCATTTCTGGCCTGAAGGACATTATGGTAAATTCATCATTCATCCTAGGGGTATATTTGTCATTTTCACTATAAAATATCTAGCCAAAAATATCTAAGGGTATTCTTGTCATTTCCAAAATATCCAAGGGCATTCATATAATTTCTATCTTAAAATATCTCACTAAAATATCTAGGGGCATTTTTGTAATTTTAAAGAATATCCAGGGGCATTATCGTCATTTTTACCTTAAAGGTATTTTTGTAATTTCTGATTTAAGGAAAGGGTAATATGGTTATTTATCTTCAAACATTTTCTTAATATCTCTAATTGATATTTCACCCAATTAATTCAAATATAGACTAGCCAAATTTCTCATAATCTAATACTCACATCAATAACTATGCAAGAATAATTCATATAATATTTTGACCATAGTTTTTGAATTTTCAGGGTGTTACATGAACTACCTTCTCCATATAGCTTTCATCTCACTTTCATTTTCTCTTTTTGAAAAGTTTCTCTTTTTGAAAAGCCTAAAACAAAGAAGAAGAAACCTCACCTCTTAGAGAAAATCACGTGGAAGATAGCCAAGTAGGAAGAGAAAAACAAGTTCTAGGAGAATACAAGGTATGTATAGGGAGGTTTTATGATAAAGATAGTTTAAGTGTTGTTTTTGTTTGAATAAGTGTTTGAATGTTCATGTGTTGTTGAGTGTTTCCATGAATCTCTATGAAGTTCATATGTTGCTAAAAGTTTCTATAAATTTCTCTAAGTTCCATGTGTTGCTGAGTGTTTCTGTAACACCCCAATATTTTCATGATTGCAAATAGATGTTGAATGAAATATTTGTGCAATTATTCAAGTAAATATTAAAGTTGTGTGAAATTTGATTAAGTTTAAATAAAACTAAATTGTGTGAAATATTAATTAGCAATGTTGGGAATAATGACCATATTACCCTTTCCTTAAATCAAAAATTCCAGAAATGCCCTTAAGGTGAAAATGACGATAACGCCCCTGGATGTTTTTGAAATTACAAAAATGTCCCTAGATATTTTAGTGAGATATTTTAAGGTAGAAATTACATAAATGCCCTTGGATATTTTGAAAATGACAAGATTACCCTTAGATAGTTTTGGCCAGATATTTTATAGTGAAATGACAAATATACCCCTAGGATGAATGATGAATTTACCATAATGTCCTTCAGGCCAAAAATGACAAGATATCCTTAGAGATTTTGTGAGAACCTGATGAAATTACAGAATACTCTTGACTGGCAGAATATCAAAATAGTTTGTGACCAGAAACTCTAGAATAGAATTTTTATGAATTTTATAGGATAGTGACTTTTGAAACTTTATTCAGAAAAATTCTAGCATCAGAAGAATATAGAAAAATGATAGATAATATCTATGGAATTTTCTCTTAATTATAGGATGAATAGACTTATTTTATAAAATAGTTTAGTAATTTTGATAGTCAAAAGTAAAATGAATCAATTAGAATTAAGATAAAAGTAGTTTTGTAAGTAAAATCTGAATAGCACTCTGTATAGATTACTTGTGAGCAATTTTTACTGGAATTGAAGTCAGTTTCTGAAAAACTCTAGAATGCTATTATTCAATATTATCTTTAGGTAGAAGAGTTCAAATTAAACTTGACTTTCTTTCAAGGAATGCCATGTGGGAAGAAAAGCATAAACTAAAATATTCTTCTTCATTTAAAAGGTGACATATGTATCCAAAAGAAGCCATATAATTTTTTCTTCTTTAAAAGAAAATGAAAAATAAGATAGAAGGAGAAAAGGAAGATAAAAATCTTCCTCTTAGCTAACCAAAGTTCACATGAAAAGAAGACAAGGAGAAAGGGCTAAAAAGTCATATTTTGATGCAAGGCAACATGAAATGAAGCAAGATCTTCTCCTTTCCTCTAGAGTCCACGTGAATAAGCAAGAAAGGTGGAGAAACTTCAAGAGCTTGGACAAGTGTAAGGACACTTGTAAAGTGTTGGCCAAGTGGAAAGGTAAGTCATTATGGCTTATGAGATATTTTTCTATAAAGTAAAATGATAATAATGAATCTAGTTAAAACCCAAAGGAATAAGAAGAAACTAAGTTAGGATATAATGAAACAAGGAGAAACTAAGCTAGAATGAAACTAAATTAGTTGGAAGGGAAATATGTCCTTGAATAATTAATTATTTTCCAATTACTATATAAAGGGTAGTGGGGACCTTGTTGAAAATCACTTTCAAGACATTCCTTCCACTAACACCTCACGTGAAGTGTCCTCCCACATCCCTTTCATCCTTTCATTTTCAAAAGCTTAAATCAAATAGAAAAGACCCCACCATCATAGAAAGAATCACATGTAGAAGAGCTAGCTAGGAGGAAGTAAACAAGCATAGCAAAAAGGTTATAAGTATGTATAGGGAAGCTTTATGATAAAGATAGTTTAAGTGTTGTTTTTGTTTGAATAAGTGTTTGAATGTTCATGTGTTGTTGAGTGTTTCCATGAATCTCTATGAAGTACATATGTTGCTAAAAGTTTCTATGAATTTCTCTAAACTCCATGTGTTGTTGAGTGTTTCTATAATTCTCTATGAAGTTCATGTGTTGTTAAGTATTCCTATAAATCTCTGTACATGAATAATATGCTGAGATTCTGTACATGAAAATAAAGTTGAGTTCTATACTTTATGTTGAATTACTGAAGTAAAATAAATATGAGTTGATGAAAAGAGTTATGAAAAAAGTGAATCAGCTTCATATGTCTCATGTGTATAAGAGTTGCCTCATAGAGGAGGTGTATATAATAGTCACCTCAGAGATGAGGTATAAGAGTTGCCTCAAAGAGGAGGTGTGCCAGATAGCTGCAGAAACTAAGTTCGAGCGTTCAGATAAGAGAGGTCTGAGTTGGGGGGTGACTTGGCAGTGGAGAAATCACACCACCCATGATGATCACATGAGTGTGGGTGAGAATCCTGTTGCAACACTGTGAGACCCTGACTGATCGTTTCAGTTCTGTGCCATAGGGATGGACTATCTTGACTGTTGGTACCAATAAATAAGAGTCTAAAAGAATCATGCATCTTTGAGGATGTTGTTGTGAATACCTGCATATTGACTATATTCTGTTGCTTAAATTATGTTTATCATAAACTTACCTTGTATTTTTGTGTCTGTGGTTGACACCTACTATGACCCCGATTTGGTTTGGGTTAGTAGATGAACAGTGAAGAGGAATTGGTAGACTGTTCTGATGAAAGGCTGTGTTGAAGATGTCTGATTGAAGATGTTTTGTTATGATGAAATATTTGAGTTGTTTGTAATGTGTAATAGAACAAATATCAGACTGTATTGTATTTTATGTTATACCGAACCTTTAAATATTAATTAGTGACAAAATTTATTTGAAATCGGTCATTAGTAAACCTTAGTTTCTATTTTATCTACAAAAGGAAAAGTATTTTTATTAAAAATCAATACAACATAAAGTGGAAATTTGAGGTGTTACAGTTTCTATAAACCTCTGTACTTGAATGATATGCTGAGATTCTGTACATGAATATAAAGTTGAGTCCTATACTTTATGTTAAATTTTGGAGTAAAATAAATATGAGTTGATTAAAGAGTTATGAAATAAGTGAATCAGTTTCATGTCTCCTGTGTATAAGAGTTGCCTCACAAAGGAGGCGTATATAAGAGTTACCTCAGAGAGGAGGTATAAGAGTTGTCTCAAAGAGGAGGTGTGTCGATAGCTGCAGGAACTAAGTTCGAGCGTTCAGACAAGAGAAGTCTGAGCTAGGGGGTGACTTGGCAGTGGAGAAATCACACCACCCATGATGATCACATGAAGTGTGGGTGAGAATCCTGTTGCAACACTGTGAGACCCTGACTGATCATTTCAGTTCTGTGCCACAGGGATGGGGCTATCTTGACTGTTGGTACCAATTAATAAGAGTCTAAAAGAATCATGCATCTTTAAAGATGTTGTCATTTGCATATGAATATGTTTTATTTGCTTAAATTATGTTTATCATAAACTTACCCTGTACTTTGTGTCTGTGGTTGACACCTACTATGACCCCGATTTGGTTTGGGTGAGTAGATGAATAATGAAGAGGGATTGGCAAGCTGTTTTGATGAAGGACTTTTTTGAAGATGTTGGATAGAAGATGTTTTGTTATGATGAGATATTTGAGTTGTTTGTAATGTGTAATAGAACAAATATTGGACTGTATTGTATTTTATGTTATACCAAACCTTTAAATATTAATTAGTGACGAAACTTTTTGAAATCGGTCATTAGTAAGCCTTAATTTATCATTTTATTTACAAAAGAAAAAGTATTTTCATTAAAAATCAATACAACATAAAAGTAGAAATTTGAGGCGTTACATTGCATACCATATGTTCTTGGCCTTTGGATTCAAAACCTTCAGGTTGTGTCATGTACACTTCCTCCTTCAAGAATCCATTCAAGAAGGCAGTCTTGACATCCATTTGTCAAATCTCATAGTCGTGATATGCTGCTATGGCAAGCATGATCCTAATAGATTTGATCATGGCAACGGGTGAGAAAGTCTCATCATAGTCAACACCTTGTCTTTGACGATATCCTTTCGCAACCAACCTAGCTTTATAGGTTTGAACGTTGCCATTCACATCAGTCTTTCTCTTAAAGACCCACTTATTATCGATAGGATATTTTTCTTGCGGTTGTGGAACCAAGGTCCATACCTTGTTTTGATACATCGAATCTATTTTAGATTTCATGGCTTTTAGCCATTTAGAGGAGTCAACGTCCTTGACTGCCTCCTCATAGTTACTTGGTTCATTATCCTCTACGGTTTGTTGATTCTCAATCACAAACCCATACCTCTCAGGTGGATAGATGACCCTAGTAGACCTACGAAGTTGTGTTTACTTCTCTATTGGAGAACGTCGCATGCGGTGCAGACTCGGGTTCCTCAATTTGTTCTTGTGGTACTTGAACTTCTTCAAGATCAATTTTACTCCCACTAGCTCCTTGAGAGAGGTAATAATTCTCAAGGAATTCAGCATTTTTGGACACAAACACCTTGTGTTCGTCCAATGAATAAAAATAGTATCCCTCAGTTCTTTTGGGATACCCCACAAATAGACATTTAGTGCTTTTAGCATTAAGCTTGTCTAATGTCAACGATTTGACAATGCTGGCGATCCCCATACTCTTAGATAACTCAGGTTGGGTCTCTTACCATTCCATATCTCATATGGAGTGGTCTGAACAGATTTAGACGGTACCCTATTTAGAAGGTATGTCGCTGTGTCTAAGGCATATCCCCAAAACGATTTTGGAAGTTGAGTCTCACTCATCATAGACCTGACCATGTCTTAAAAGGTTCTGTTTCTCCTTTCGGAAACACCATTTTGGTGTGGTGTGTAAGGTGCAATAAGCTGCGAGAGAATTTCATTCTCTCTCAAATAATCCTGAAACTCATGGCTCAGATATTCACCACCACGATCTGATCGTAATGTTTTAATCATTTTTCCACGTTATTTCTCTACTTCATTCCTATACCCCTTGAACTTTTCAAAGGCCTCGGATTTATATCTCATCAGGTAAACATACCCAAATCTCGATTTATCATCCGTAAAGGTAATGAAATAGGAGTATCCTCCTCTAGCCTCTATAGACATTGGGCCACAAACATCAGAGTGAATGAGTTCTAATAACTCACTAGTCCTATGACTTTTAAGCCCTTTGGGCTTGTGACGAGTCATTTTCCCTTTTAGACAAGATTCACATTG
>PYAF01000219.1:98306-126540 GCA_007407185.1 Glycine tomentella | reverse complement strand
GATCATGATAAGATGCTAGTTGAATTCAAATTCAAATCTAGCTCTTATCTTCTCCTTTTGATATGAAACTAACTACTATAGTTAATTCATATTTAAATTCAAAATTTAAATTATCAAATTTAAATATTAGATAATTAATTTAACTATTTAAATTAATTAATAATGTCTTGGACTATCCAAGCCCATTAACTCCATTCATTCGCCCCTCTCTTTAAGATAGGTATCAAAACTCCTTCTTGGGCCAATAACCATTATTAGGCCCAAAACCTTTAATGCTATAATGTCATGACAATAAAGTGTTAGTGTGTGACCCATAAGGCCCAACATAGTCATTGACATATGTTGATTCAAGAGGAGTCATGAGAAGTTGGAATCAAGCTTTGGAGTTTTGTGCTTTCAACATGCCTCATTTCAAAAGTGCCATGGAAGCTTGAAGATTAATTTGATTCTTGTAAAAGGAAAGAAGTGGTATCTGATAATCTAGTGTGCATATCATGCATATCATTCATTTAGGATTGTTAGATTGAAAGGTGTAACACCCCATAGGCCTCCAGTGCGTTATCATTAATACTATCAGTTTAGCGTCTCATTAACATAAAATATTGCTCAGCGGAAGCATAGAATCATTTTTCTTGATTCATTATGTATGGAATAACATAAATTAAAACAGGCATTCATAAAAAGAACACATAAATCAGGCCCCTGTTAATCCAGTTTCTCATACATAATCGTAAACATCTAAATAGACAGGCACAATATACTCAGGAGGAATTTTATATCATATTATTAATAGTTCTGTACATCCATATACATCAGAGTTTTCACCACACCGTGGTGATACAAAAGAATAACTGCCCTCACCAAGGGTTTACAGAACTATACAACCCTTCTTCAGGGTACAAAATATAAACAAAACCTAACTGAGCCTCCAAGCTCCTCCTTCTGCTCTCAGCCAAGCAGAGAAGTCTCTACTCGAGCCTCATGCCCTGAGACTGCTCTTTTCTGCCTGAAGAGTCACCTGAAATCATAAATCCCCACACGGGGTGAGATACACATCTCAGTAAGCCCAGGGTCTAAGGAGGAATCTCCTCCACCCTGGCCCACTTTCCACAACACATACATCAGGCAATCACAAATAAATGGCCCACTGGCCCTCATAACAATATATTAAACATCCAAACTTGGCGGAGCTACCTCAATGCCTCAATCAACAAACATGGCGGAGCTACCTCAACGCCTCAATCAGCAAGTATGGTGGAGCTACCTCAACGCCTATTTCAACAACATGGCAGAGCTGCCTCAACGCCTATCACAATATCATGGCGGAGCTACCTCAACGCCTGGCGGATATCATCAACGCCTATCTAATGGCCAATAGATCTATCACAAGCATATCATATAACAATCACAGATGCACACATATATCATTATGAGGATGCAACGACCAATGCATGCATCATGAAATGACCAACACTCCCCCGAAGTGTGGTGTGGCACACAAAATGGGAAATTCTCCCCAGGGACACTGAACTTACCTGGCAAGGTATCAATCTGCGATCCTGTCCCTGCTCTGTGGCTCCTGCCACTGACACCCTCAGTGTCAAGCCCTATTCAAGATATATATATTCATATCAAAACCGATTCAACAGGCATTCAATCATAGAACATATTGTATCAAAAATCCCTATCCTAGGGTTTCATTCAATCTCAGTCCACATTAGGCTTCTCACAGACCACACAAGGTCTTCAAAGGCTAAATGCCAGGCATCTGAGTCGTCCCAGACTCAATGTACATCCTATACACAAGCTCAAATCAGCCTCAGCATTTAAAATATCACTGGAACGGTCTGAGTTTCACTCCAAGCACCGTTCAATTAGCCTTTCAGGCTCAACACAACACAATCAAGACTCTAGCATGTCAGTTAACCACCACAAGTGACTATCACACAGCCACACATGCATTCACAGAGCCAATATCCAAAATTTACCAATTCAAAAACTGAAAGCTAATCCTTCATCATTAGAAAGTTCTAAACATGTTTCTTAACAGGACCCTAGGCTAATTCTAGCCCTAGTTCAGTGTGGGTCACAAAATCCAGAAAATCCCAATTTCAAAATCAACCGGAGAAACTTGAGTTTCTTACCTCAATGGCAACCAAGAAGGCTGAAGGACAGCTTTCCCAAGCTCTAGTGTCCTTTCCAAGCCGCGGTTCTCCGCCAAACTCAAGTCTCAGAGGATTCTCTAAGAGAATGGATTTTGCTCACCAAAAGGGAATTTCTAGAAAAAAGATGAAGGATTTTAGATTTCTAAGGATTTCTCACAAGCTTAATAGCCATTGGGAGGTGTTTAGGCTAGTATATAAGGTCTAAGGAAGCTTGGAGCTCCTCTAATGGAGGTCTAGGGCACAAGGAGGAAGAAGAAGAAGTTTCTTCTCCTCCAAAACGCGATCTGCCCTTTATACTCTGCCTACCCGAGCTCTGGCGCGATCCGCGCCAGCTCCGGCGCTACCCGCGCCAACATGGCGGTTTATGTGGCGCCACCAGCGCCAATCTCACGCCTCCAGCGTCAGCTTCCAGAACCTGTGGCGCCACCCGTGCCACACTGGTGCCATCCGCGCCATACCTCCCCTGACCTATGGCGCCATCCGCGCCACACTTGGCGCTGACCGCGTGAAATTCCAGTGAAGCTTGGTTTTCCAAGCCACTTCCCGCGCCATCAGCGCCACCCAGGGCGCTATCCGCGCGGGCTGGAAAACCTATGGCGCTCCTCGCGTGGCTCTGACGCTCTAGGCGTCAGGTTCCAGTGGCTTTGGCACCATCAGCGCCAGCCCTGGCGCTACTCGCGCCACAACCATAACAGGGTTTTTTGCTAAACTATCCCGGTGCTAACTGCGCGGGGTCTGGAGCCAACCGCGCCAAACTGAGGGTCCTTACAAAAGGCTAATACAAAAGCATTTAAACAAATAAGGCAAATTAAAATCAAGTTTTTGGAAAAATGAAGTTTTCCTATTTTAATTGATTACAGGTATGTTGGCATCGATTATTTTGTTCTTCGTGCCTTCTGAAAAACAAATCAAGAACATTATAATCGATTAAATATCAAATTAATCGATTATCTAGGTCAAAATTGAAATAATAATCTTCTGTTTTAATCGATTACAGAAACTTGTAATCGATTATATATCATGCCTTTGACTAACATGTTTTGCTAATTTAATCGATTACATGTTGGTTTAATCGTTTATATAATGCATTTGAAAATATTAGTCTTTCTGTCTTAATCGATTACCAAAAACAGTAATTGATTACTCAGTGTATTTGGAAAATCATGAGTTCCTATCTTAATCGATTACGTGATGGGATAATCGATTATTATGTTCACAGCTCAAACCCAGAATATATCAGAAACACTTTAATCGATTACTTTCTTGAAATAATCTATTACATATGCTAAATAATCGATTACAGGAGCGTGTTTAATCGATTATTTTCAGTTAGAAAGCTGTTATAAATAGAACTCATTGCTCTGTGATTTTAATAGTTGAACAATTCGTATTTTGAGCAATCACAAACATTCATGTGCTTTCATTAGTGAGTTTTCTGAGTTCTAAAACATCTTGGCTTCACCAAAATTCATATGGGTTTTTGATTTGATGAGTGGAGCATCATTAAGTCTCCAGGAGTAAGGAAAGGGATGCATTGAATCTGTTATTCTTTCTTTCAACCTGGTGAATCATACATATGCATTTTGTTCATTGGATTATTAGGTGAATTCGTTCCTTATTCTTTTTAGTTGTAAATTTGTTATTTGTTTTTTGTAAGGATTGGCTTATTGTAAATGGGTTTCTTGCATGATAACTAGAGATAGTGTTTCTCTAGAGGTTGCTGAGTAGTGTTCTCAGTCGGGTTGGTCTCTAAGGATCTAATAGTGTTTTAGATCTCTGAACTTTATCTAGGGTTGATAAAGGGAGGCTTCTAATATCTTGTAAGAATATTAATTTGCAATAGTGGAACTTCATTCTAGTGTTGAGTGGAAGAACTGGATGTAGCTTCATAGTGTTTGAAGTGAACCAGTATAAAAATTGTGGCTGATCTTTATTCTATTCTCTTCATCTTCTTATTGCTTTAGTTTGTGAATCAAATTATTTGTACAGAAAGATTTCAGTTGTCTATTGATTTTCTTGACAGAGGAATTTGATTGAATATAAGATTCTTGGTTTCAAAACAATTTTTAAAGTGATAAAGATCCTGTGGAAACTCTGATTATAAAATTTTTAAATACCAAGGTTCAACCAATTCACCCCCTCTTGGTTGTATTGAAGTATTCCTATCATTTTCAACATAAATGAGTTTAGGCCCAACAAGGTCACTACCCATTTAATGACAACACAGAGCACTAGCAATGCTTTGTTGCCCCAAAACTAGTTAGGTAAATGACAAGATCATCCTATTAAATCTATTTGGTTTCCGTATATATTTCCTTTCGTCTCGGTTACCTTCCCATAAAACCTAGGGTAAGGAAACGTATCTTCCCTTGCGGTCTAGGGTAAGCTTTAATACGAAATAGGGAGTCTCCAATTTTACTGACTCTAAAGGCAGATCATCTTATGATTTCTTTTACTATGCATACATTCCCGAGTCCCATAAATGTCATCCCAATTTCTCCGATTTACAGATAACCTAATCTCTCATAGAGATTTGACGAATTCCTTCAGCTAGTCACCCTACACTCGCGTTCTTTCAGGACATGCCCAAAGGTATACCTATGTGTCTCCATGTTTCAAGCAGACGAGTATACATCAAAACATGTCTTCTAGAACACAGTCTAGGTGAAAACTTTTGGTCTAAGGAAAGACACACCCAAATAATAAGAGATTACTCTAATGATACTATCTATGAGATTTCCTCATAGAGTCTCTTTGTGGGTCCGTTCAGTGCGAGTTATACCCTTATAGGTCCACCCACGACTTTAGCTAAGACATCTCCATGTCTGTAGCTCATTAGGTCTTTACCTTGTATCTACATACAAGTAGATAAGTCGTGCTAGTCTTACCCGAGATCATTGATCCCCATTCTCAGTGTCTCTAGACTAGGAACTTAAAATTTAAGAGTAGACATCTGGTATCCTTGAATCCTCATGATCGTGATCCCATCACTGATACTCAAGAGATATCTATTCTATTCCAAGGGTTTATCCAGTTACTCATATATTAATAATGATATCGAGACAGAATATGAAACAAGAGAAAAAGAGCTTATAATTTATTCGTGATAATATGAAAAAGTACATGTACATCTTAATCTAATGAAAAGATTGTCTCTAGGACATCCATATACTAACACCTTCATCCACGTACATGACCTGGCTAGTACCACCCATTATGGGATGATGTCTGTCGAGCTTCCTGATGGGAGGATACGGTGCCACTTTCAGGCTTTCGGCATAGCATTGTCGGGCCTATTTTGGTCTGCCTTGATAGTCATTATCTCTCCCGTCAAGGTAGGAAACTTCATTTTGAGGTGAGGCGTGAAGACGATGGCTCTGAGTTTGTTCAGTGTTTTCCTGTCAATCAAAACAAAATAAGAGGTGTCTGCATCGACAATTAAATACCTGATCGTGAAGCTCCTTAAGAACTGGCCTTGACCGAAGGTGGTCATGAGGTCTACCTAGCCCCTGATCTCTACCCTCTGCTCTACAAAGCCAATGAGAGGTCCAGAGTAAGGATGGATGGTGTTTGTAGAGACTTCAAGCCTCTGAAATGTTCTTTAGTATAGTATGTTCGTGGAGCTACCTTGGTTGATGAGGACCTTGGACACCATCAAGTTCGCAATCACGATGGAGACCACATGGGATAGATCTGGCTGACAAGATTGATGCCCTTGAAATCTTTGTCCGTTAAAGTGATGGAGGGAGACTTTGTGGTTGTGGAACATCGAGACAGTGGATGTCGATGTCCTGGATAGCGTTGAGGTTGCTTTCAAGACAGGTTGGACAACCATCCATAGGAAAATTCGCCCGCGATGGTGTTAATTACACCTCGGATTTGTTGGGCGATTCATTTTCTTGTTCTTGTGGAGGTTAACATTCACATCTTAGCTGCTAGTGCCTCTGCCTCTCTCTGTCTTCTGTTCTGTCCCTACTTCGACTGGCATCCATATTCCTGGGTTGATCCTCTTAGTGTCCCCCAAGTCTGGTTCCTGTTGGGTGATTGTCAGGTCTCTTCACAAACTGAGAAGTGAACCAGTATAAATCTTGATGTTGATTACTTCTTCTTTATCTTTTCTTGTGGTTATTAATTGTCATTCGTTAGTTAAACTTTTCATAATCAATAGAAATATTTTTGTTGTTATTGCATTCTTTAAAAGATTGGAGTTTGATTGATTGAAAGTGTTCAACGGTTGTTTTGTGATATGATCCTTTTCTACTCTGATTGTTAAAGAAAATTTTAATTGGCCAAGAACAACCAATTCACCCCTGCTTTGGTTCTTGTGTGCTATTCATACTATTTTCAAGGGGCGTCTCACTCGAGCTTCCAGCTGATCATGTTTAGCCTTCGGCTTTCGAAGTTCCTCCTAGTGACATAGCTCCATCTCCACTATGTGAGTCTGGAGTTGCTAGACGATATCTATTTCTGGCATGTTTGTCATGGGAGGTATAGAGCCTTCAAGAGGAGAGTGTTTAAGGGTAGACCGCATACAGACCGTTGGTGAAATAAGGAGGCCCCAGGGTAAGTTTTACCATTGCCCCAAGGTGGGCGCCAAATGTACTTGTAAAAATCTGGAAGTAGTGCACGTCAAGGTGGACGTGGCCAAGGTAGGCTCCAGATGTTACACGTCGGACAGTGAGTTGGCTTTATAAAGAGGGGGGACCTGCAAAAGAAAAGAAAAGACTTTGACGCTCAAGTAAGTACATCAGTTATGTGAGAATGGGAATGTGTATGTATGAAAAGAGTGAGATGGAACATGCTACTTATAGAGTGAGGGGGAGCCTCGGGTCCTTGTATGTCGAGGTTGTTACAATGGTGTTAACAACCCTTATAGATAACTATTAGCCTATAGATAATGGCTAATAGATAATTGCATGTTATAGATAATTACGCTTACGGATAATGTGTACCTTATAGATAATCTGTAGCTTATAGATAATACGGTGGCTTATAGATAATTAAGTACCTGCCACTTGATAAGGAGGTTGCAACATTATCAATAACATTTGAATAATAAGGCATTAAAGATAACCTCTTGGCTTAACAGCCTGACTGCTGAGGGAGAGACGTTTGTGCTCCTATAGCAGGACTGACATGGAGGGTTGACACATATGCTGGAGCACCACGTAAGTTGCCATGTGTATTTACGAAACCAAAAATAACACTCACACAGTAATTCGATTTTACCACCACAATGGGTTCTTCAACACTGAACAGAAATTCCAGAAAAAATGTAATGCCCCGCCTCGTCGCTACAGTATTACTAACTCTAATTGAGCAAATTTCATATTTTAATGAAAAACTCCATTAATTTGATTATAAAAAGGGTAGTAAGTTTTTTGCGATAATACAATTATCATGCACATGACACAATTACTTAATTGAACACATATGTATAACAATATTAAACCGGTACATATCATTAGCATGTCATAGCTTAATTTAGTTTACATTTGTTTACACCTGGAATCTTACATGTTCCACAAAAAGAATCAAAATTAAGAAAGAGTTTATTAGCAAAATACAACTCTTTTTCCAAAGAATTCCAACGTCATCATGTCAGCTTGGTAGCTCTAACCAAAACGAATCTCCCTCTAGAGTCACCTAATGCTGCTCATATGCTCACACGAACGAAGGTTCGCGATCATCACAGGTACCAACCATGCGGTACAACAAATGAAATGGTGAGTTTATTATACATAAACAACAAGCATCAGATGGTAATAATTAAGAAGGACTTATCAATAATAACCACAAACATTCTCTCTAATCCATCAATTAATTACACACTCAACAAACTAGTTATCCACTTTATTTCACAAATCAAAACAATCATGCTCAAAATGATGCATGCACCTGACTCATCTCTCAGAATGCAATGTGGTACCATCCTCATGGAAATAGCCTCTCTAGGAAAATGATGCAGTAGCTCATCAAGGTCACCCTGTCGTGTACAAGTCATTCTTCCCCATGGTGACCAGCCTTGAGTCTCAAGGGAGTACCAAACAGAGTGACATGCCCCCTAGTACAAGTGTTTTTAGCCCAATAAAACTCACAGGCACTTACTGTCACCATTTTATTTCCATCCATGTTATATGAAGTATGAAACATGGGCATCATCAATGCATGACCTGGCTACGAACAAATTCTTCCTTGCAAGGGTAACTCGTCATGCACCCCCATTTACATACATAACACACCAATATGGTCTAATCAATGCACAGACTATGGCTAGGAATAAATCCTTCATCGCAAGGGTAACCAACCGGTCATTGCATCCCACGTGGACATACACATCATACAACCATGGCCACCATCAATGCATGACCTGGCTAGAAACAAATCCTTCCTCGCCGTCATGCACCCCCCATAGGTATCCATGTGTATCCACATCACATAATGACATTGTACATATCCACATTATCTCTCGTCAATGTTATTATCAACATCGACAATGTCATTATCAACATCCACATCACGTCATCAACAATATCAACATCATATCATCTCAATCTCATCATCATACATATCAATATAATTTCATTTTCAACATCATCAACCACATTAACATTATCTCATTTGTACATCACCAACACATCAATAACATCTCACTTTCAATAACATCAACAACATCTATAATAGATACACTGCATCTCATTAGTTAAAAACATCGTTTATCTTGAAAATGAATGCACACAAGAACAACATACATCAATCATAAATTCATCGCATCCTATTAGTTAAAAACTTAGTTTTTCATGAAAAACCAGCACACAGTAGGGACAGGCAGATATCCTCATAGTTGGACTCCCTGGCCCCTAACTAAGGTAGCAAAACTATAACCAAATAATAAACTCCCCTTACCTAACTAGGAGTTCTCCCTGTTACAGCCTAGCGGTGTCGGTTTGCGATCCTTCAAATATGGTTGCTGGTCTGAACACAGAGCTCTATGTATACTAAATCGAAGACAATTTAGTATAGATTTCCAAGGCAATGTCAAAATTAACATTTGGGGTCAAATACCCACTCAAATCTAAAAGGGACAAAATGGTGTTTTTTTTTTTTGGAGTCCACATCAAAAGACATCATTTTGAAATTCCAATTACTCCAATGTGATCGGGGTTCAACAAGGATCACATAAATGACATTTATTTCATAAAAAAGGCTTTTACAACATCTTACTTTCAAAGGAAGTGTAAAACTCCCAACAACGGTACCCAAATACAAGAGACATTAACAGAAGCTTAAACTAGCTAGAAGAAGACAAAGGAAATCAAGATTACCTCAAGGAAACCAAGAAAGAAAGATTTGGAAGCTCCATTCTCTACTAAAACTTTGACAGGAGTTTCAAAGATTTCGCTCCAATTAAGAGGTTCTTCACCGTGTCGTGGTCCCATGGCAAGCTACGGTGTGGTGGTTGATGGTAGTCTTGAGTGGTGGAAATGGGTGATTCTAGGGTTTAGGGTGAGTTTTAGAGAGAGAAAACGAAGAAAACGCGTTCTACACACTGCTGGACATATTTATAGCCTGACAGTCTCCCTCAGTGTGCCCTGGCTCGCTCAGCGCGCTTGCAGGTCTCACTCAGCGCACCCTTCCTCGCTCAATGCAATTTCCTCTTTGTCTGGAAATATCATGGAATTGGGCTCATCATGACCTGTCTGACTCAGCGCGACCTAAAACATTATTAACTTAAAGATCCCAACAGTCAAATGATGCAGAGACGGGTTTTGAAGCTTTTATCCAAATTTGAAGGTGATTCAACGGTTAACGAATCAGGCATGGTAGTTTTACTGAAGCAGGTTAAGGGTCAAACTATCACTTGCGTATAACAACCATGAATCAAACAAACTTTGCACGATTTATCATTCATATCAAATAATTGCACAAGGGTAATCTACACGACCAATCGACTAATCCAAACTTATCAAACAATCAAATAACTTAACAAATACATCAAACATATATTTTCAGTTATCAAAATTTCAAGGTGTTACAACAAACATTGCAACACCATTGGGTTTGTTATAAAAGCCAATTGAATATTCCTTACCAAGTCGGTTCGACAACACACTCTTCACGAATGTCCGGTGTCTCTTATTACGAACTTAACCATAATTAACCCTATGGAATGACTCATAAAACAACAGGGGCAAACCCTACTGGTATACACTATTGTCAGTTACAAATCTAACCATTGAATATTATAATATTAAATCTGACGGACATTAAAACTTGGTCCAAAATGAACCACTTACTTAATGGTCCACAATAGTCATGGCCAAATATATGGGTAAAAATTACTTTACATATTACGTGACATGCTATCAAAGACTTTTAAGTCTCACCAAAAGAAAATAATTCATATTCTTGTTATCTATCTATGCTCATGGAAATTAACACATTTCAAACATTAATAGAATGATTCAAATCATTAAACTACTAAAATAATTTTGTAATTTAAATAAAATAATTATAATATAATATATCGTATTAATAATAATATTTTTATAATAAAATATTATTGCTAAATGGGTTGGCCTGTTAGGCTTAATAGACTTTTCTGAAGACATGTGGTCTAACCTATTTAATTATATACTTTTTTTAAAACTTGAGCTTGACATTTTATCTAAATGAGTTGACCAAGCCATAGACATCCGACAAGTAGTCCAGCCTACTTCCACTCTTAGGCATTGATTAGCAAGACCCATAACTATTTACGTTGCTTTTTTAAAAATAGAGTAATTTATTATTAAGTATTGTCAAGAAAAAGATATAAATAAAAATTCAATATATATTTTTTAATACTACTTAATTACTTAATATATTCTGATAACAATTAAAAATATTGTTTTATTAATATCAATTCAATCACAATTCAACCATTAAACCTTAAATCATTGTATTGACCAATTCAATGAGCGATCTCATTTTAAAAATATTGTTATTAATATCATGAATTTTAATATTTAATTTGAGACTTTATTTTAATACTTAAAATTTTATTTAAATATTTAATTTGAGGTTTAAATATTTTAGTCCTTATCAATGTTTTTTAAATTTTTTAAATCAAATTAGTAAAGACACTGGTTCAAAGTTTAATATTCTAACTATAGTTGAACTAGTGTTACAATTTTTAAATATTATATAATATTTTAAGTAATCAAATAATAAAAAATAAAAAAATCATATATAAAAAAATATAAATGACTAAATTATATGTGTTATAATATAAATATTAATAATAATTGACAAAATAATTGATACTTATATGATATATTTTAATATGTATTTTTATTTAGCATAAAGTATTTTATATTAAATTTTTTTAAAGAAAAAAAAGATCGATTCAACATAGCTCTCTTTGCTAGTTTATCACTGTTTTGGATTGGTTCAATCAATTCTCTACTGATTCTCTAAGATTCTGAGATATCTCAATTTTTTGGAGTGACTGGATCGATCATTAGACCAATTTCTAATTGGACTGATCGAACCAATCGATCTAAAGTGATTTTCAAAATAGTGATTTTAACACATAATATATATAATATATATGGGTGAACTTGGTATATTTCTCCTACATAGACAAGAGTTAATCCCTTGAGATACTCATATCTATTTAAAGAAATTAACTATGTAACATGAGATATAATAAGCCACTAAGGGTTTTTTGGTTTCACCATTTTCTGTTTTCATTTTCATAGAAAATAGAAAATAAGAGAAAGAATATGGTTTGATATTTACATTTTTAATTTCAAAAATGAAGTCAAGATTTCCAAAAATACTGAAAACAACGGAAAGATGTTTCCGCATTTTCGTTGATGTTACAATGACATTTTTGAAATTTCCATGACTTTATTCGATTCCAACTTACTTTCTCTCTTCGAAACATGGGGTCGTGCATTCCAGTAACTTGATTGTGGCTTTCAAGTTGCATTCTCTCCCAAACTATCTCATCCTAACCAATAATAAAGTTAAAAACGTAGTTTGTAAATTGTTGTCATGTGGAATCAAACCTATGATATCAGCTTAAAGCTTCAACATGATTCCTAAATAATGTTCAAGTGATTGACGTTAGAAAGGGAAATTTGTTTTCTAAAAATGGATTCCTAAGTCACTTCAAAGAAGCATTTGGTGTAGGTGAAGTAGTTGTTGAATATAAGGGGAGTTGTAAGAAGAATGAAGAAGAAGTTTGATGTTTGCTTGAGGATATTTTTCCTTTTTGCATGCCCAATAAAGTATGAAGGCATTTGGAATTTGTTTAAGCTTGATTCAAGTTCATTGTTTTGTGTTCCTTGTATTGCACTTGCATTTCATATAAACATGCATCATAGTTTCATTAAAATAAGAAAGCTGATTTCAAAAGAATCTAAGTTCTCATAGTTAAAGTTTTTGGAAAAATGAAAACTTTCTGTTTTAATCAATTACACAGTGTTTTACTCGATTAAATGCTTTTGTTCTAAATTTGGAAAAGCCATGAAGAACACTTTAATCGATTACCATGAATCGTAATCGATTCAAGCTGCTAAAACAAGGGAATTTTTAAGCAATTATCACCAACAGAAACCTCAACCTGCACCAATTGGTGGCCCTCAGTTCAACAAAATATGTTTTCCAAGACTACTGAAGAATATCTAAACCAATTGAACTGACCAATACCCACAGAATTGCCTTAGCTCAAACCCAAATTGGCAACTGCTTCTATCAGTCGTTCAACCAAATAGACACCTTCCACCTTATCAGGTAAGATCTCAAACTTTTAATTATTTTCTTTTTACTTCTCTTTTTCCTCACCTATTTTATTATTCAGGTAAGGAAACAAACCAAAAAAGATGATTGATGTAGATGAGCTCCCTCATACCCTTGTTGTTGTATCACAAAAAGAAAACCAGATCATCTGCTTGTCAAACACTTCATCGCAAACTGTTGAGGTTAATGTTAACACTTTGGCAAGCGTACCAGTTTGTCCAAGTAATAATAAAATGGTAAGTTCGACTATCGAGTCCACGGGGACTTTGACTGTACCCAGAGTTAATATACGTCTATTTCTAAGCAATTAATGAATTAAACTGATTTTGTAGAGTAAACGACATATAATTAAATTCAACTTAATGTGAATTATGAAACAAAACAAGTATAGGGAAAGAGTCACAAACATTCTGAGTATTGCAGTGATGGTAGATACAAGATGTGACATATGTTGGGGCTCAACTAACCGAAACTACCCTTGATGCAATATTAAAGATTTTTCGCTATTCAACATTATTTTCTAATTACCTTCATCTACTAATCCACTCTAGCCATGATTCCTTAAGTGAAAGAGCCTAAACCACCTAATTTCATTCCTAATCCCTTAAGAGTTACATTAATCGATTTGCATTAAAAGTAAAGATGAACATTTTAGGCTAAACGAAACCATTATATCCCTAGAAATGGCTCACTTAGATGTGTTTTTCAGTTCTAAGAAAATAAACATTTTCCAATACATTAAACCTAAGACAATGCATGAGAATGGATGATCAACCCACAAACATGACAATAAACTCATAAAAACAACAATATTACGAAAATAACATTGAATAGATAGTTATAATGATTACATCAAAGCGTTTGGTTGTTGAGCTCCCAACAATGGGTAGTTTAGCCTCTCATTCTCATGAGAGGCTTACAATAATGGATGGTAAAGACAATGAAAAGGAAAGGAAGGGAAGAAAGTGGGGAAACAAATTGTGAGATGCAAGCTCCAGAGGTGTTGAAGAATCCTTCCTCGTGACCTAGCTTTTGTTTCTATCTAAGTTTTCCAATCTACTTCATTTCCTTCTTTTTTCTCCTTAAAATGCAGCCCTTTCGTCGTGGTCGTGCGCTAAGCGAGAAATATCGCGCTAAGCGCGCCTTCAGAGTCCACCTAAATAAGCGAGCACGAGCTAAGCAAGCTGAGCAGGCATGTCTCGCTGAGCGCAATGCTTCAGATCCTCAATCCTCCTTCTATGTCTTTGCAGTGAAATTTTACAAAAAAAAATACAACCAACACATTATAAATCAACTATTTTTAGCATCTACTGGATAAAAGCTCAGAAGAAGCTAAATTCCTACGCTTTAATCAAAAAAAGAAGCATTAAAAGGGAAAAAATGAGATAATTGCTAGGTAATTTACGTGTAACTTTACGTATGCATAGCAATTATCAGTTAACCCATTCAACCTTATTGGCCAATCTTCTAATGTTATCAACATACATTCATTAGGATTTCTTTTGCAGAGAACATAATCAATTCTCCCTCTATCCAAACCAAAGTGAAGGAAGATGATTATTTTGAAGGATGAAACATATGATATTGAAGATGTATCTTTTTATTTCTATTGATTACTTCCCTTATAAATCAAACTTCTTGCATTTATTCATTTGCTTTCTTTCAAGAAAACATTTGTGTTGATACCATAGCTCTAGATGTTGCAAAAAAGGAAGAAGAAGATAAGAATAATGATTTTATGCAAAATCCTTCTTCTGCTGATTCTAAAGCTAGTGTCAAATATGAAGTACCTGAACCACACTAGAAGGAGGGGTTGAATAGTGTGATGGATAAAAACTTGGTATTTTAAAAGCTTTTCTCAAATAGATATAAATGGACGATGGATTTCGTCCAAGGGGTTTGAAATCACTCAGTTCTTAAAAACTAGTTCACAAAACATGGACACAATAGTTTAGAAGTAACTTATAGAGAGGAACTAGTTATATAGAAGCGGTAAAGAAAACACAGTGTTTTATACTGGTTCATCCCAAGTCTTAGGCTAAGTCTAGCTCTCATTCAAACCTTGAAAAATTCCACTAATAAGTTCTTTGATTACAACGAAGTGTTCTCTATGCTACTTCTGGCTACAACGAGTACTCTCTAAGCCACTCCTGGCACTACCCTTAATCTTCCCGTGAGATTAAGACCCAAGTATTCTTTATCACTAAGCAACTCCTAGCTTTCACAAATAAAGATGTATGATAGAAAATGCATTATTATCAATCTAAGAGTGTTTACACAATAAGCTCAAATACAATAAAACTTGCTAACTTAGCAAAGCTAAGATTCACTCAATTTGCTTAAGTTTGTTTCGTCCTACTAAACTGACAGCATTACAATACTTTGTTCATTTTGTCTTAGATGATTCTCTAGTGATTCGACAACCTTATCATGGACATCTTTAATCTTAATATAGATTTCAGAGCTTTAATCCATTGAGAGATCCCAGTTAGTTGTTGTCTAATAGCTTGGGCACTTTACACGAGGTCGTTACTATGCAAAGAGAGTGTGGGGACCACAAAGTTGACTTTAAGCTTATAAATCAAATATAATGTTAACAACATAAGACAAAAGGAATTAAGAATGTCAAGACAAGACAATTTCAATCTTCTCTTTTGTGCACTATGGCACGAATTGCTTACTGAACCTATGGACATTACTTTCTAATGATTATTTCAATACTTGAGGATCGAGTAAATGTCATATTTCCTTTGTACTATGAGCCAAGTACCAAAGTACTTCTCTTCTTAGGATTGGATGCTAAGGCAGTATCGTCCAATGATTGATACATTAGTTATCGTCCAGAACCTTTCATAGAGATAGATAAACTTGTAGCCTGAGCATGAAAGGTTAACACATAAAATTTATACTTTATTAACATCAAAACCTTAGGGATATAATTGTTTGGTACAGTCTAACATGACTTGGGCGCAACCAGACTCAACAATCTCCCCTTTTTTGATGATGAAAAATAGTATAAATTTTGACACCCAGAATGATAGGATGAAATGATTAAGTTCAAGGTATCAGAAGTGTTTAGGGTGTACTGTCGCACACCACTTACTCTCTATTTGTGTACCTGAATAATATATTGATATACAAAAACTTGTTAATCATCAAAGCATAAAGAGATATTTCAAAGAGATAATCAGAGCAAATATGTTATCAGAATGAATGAGCAGATTATGTAAAGATAAATGAGACTCTCCTTGATTTCATTACTATATGCATGTATCAAAGAATATGTATTAATTAGAGCATGCCTAGAATATGTGTAGAGAAATTAAAAAGTATAAAACACACATATATGACCATCAGAACACTTGTTTTATTGAAAAGGCAGATAAGTACAAGTGTTTACAAATCAAAATTCCTATTCTACTTTCTCCCCCTTTGTCATTATCAAAAGTCACGGGTTTAAAGAGAAAAGGGAAATGACTTGACCATCACTATCAATTGGTAGTGGATGGAGGTTGAGGAATGAAAGATGGTGGCTTTGGTAGTGAAGGCAGAGGCATAAGCATAAGATCGATAGTTATTGTAGCCTCGGATGTAGAAACCACTGGTGTAGGAACCACAGGCTGAGGTGGCACAATAATGGTTAATGGTGGTGGAGGTGGTTGGATGGATGGAGGCAGCCTTTGTTGCATGAGCAGATTCATGTTGAATAGAACAAGTTTGTTGAATGATTTGAGCGATGATTCCAAGGTGTTCTTGATCAACAAATTGGTCTCCATGCGTTTAGCAAGGAACCTTCTTTCCGTAGTGTCTTCAAGGTTGGTCTATTGAAGGCACAACAATTATTTTATTCTTTCTTCAGACACACCAGTTGGAGCAAAGGTGGTCAAGTGAGGTATCTCACGAGGAGTACTGGAAGTGTTGACAATTGCCAAGACATCTTCAACAATGGGTGGAGGTTGTGAAGTAACTTCAAGCAGCGGAAGTTCAATGACATTGACCTAAGGTCCAAGATGTGCATGAAGATATTTGAACAGTTCTTAATATTCGAGCTTCTCCTGTTGTTGTTTGGCTTCAGCGTCTTTCTGCATCTCCATCAGTTGGCGGTTTAGTTTGTCCTTTTTTCCTTTGAAGTTTAATAGTTAATCCTTGATCTAGAACCCAAGGGTTATAATTAGGAAAGAATGGACACTTTTTAAGTGCAAGAAACCTTCCCTAAGCAATGACAATGACTCTTCTCAATGCAGCTTCAGAGTACTTGTGCTAGTCAAAGTTAAATACAGAGCGGAGAGGATGGGTATCATGGATAAGTCGTTGATATAACTCATTATCTCCTTCTTACCTCAGGAGACACATCTGCCAATTATTGAATCAGTATATCTTGTTAGGATGTAAGATCTGCACCATACGCATGTGATTGGAGTTGTCTTCCTTGAAATAATCTGAGATGAACACAAGACAAGACTTTTCATACATGTATTTAAAATAAAAGAGCATGGCATCATTTTGATAAAACTCAACGTCTGGCTTTAAAGCAAGTTTGTGAGTCGACGGAGGGCAGGTGACTTCTTCTTCTTCTTCTTTTTCTTCTATATTAAGTGGGAATTGCGTCCAATCTATCGTAGGTTGGAATTCCGCTTCCATTCTTCTTTAAATATTGTAAGCATTCTTAGAAAGAAAGGCCACGCAAAAAAGTAACCTTGTGATGTCTTCTGAAAATAATAGTGAACATACACAATAACCAAGAGGGGGGTGAATTGGTTAATACATTTAAAAATTCTTTTAAAACAAGCAGCGGATTTAGGATCTTTATAACAATAAGAATGCTTCAATCAATCAAACCACTCAGTTCAAGAATACAATTACTTAAAACTTCACTTGTTGAGTAATAACAGATTTCACCAAAAGAATCACAGATTAAGATAGCTAGAAGAGATTAAAAGAAACTAATCAGCACAAGAATTTATACTGGTTCACATCTCAACAAGAGAAGCTATATCCAGTTTCTTCCAACCAACACTAGGTTAGAGTTCCACTAAATCAAACTCTGTTCTTTACAAGCTTTTACAATTGATCACCTTTATCAAACCTAGATAAAAAAACAAAAATCTAAATCCTATAGACTTCTAATGACCAAGAACTAGAGAACATTACTTTATTCTTCCCTCTAGAAAACCCTACTCTAGAAAAAGCTTTAAAGAATCTCTTTGATCTAAGAACTTACAAGAAATAAAAGTAAACAATCAAATCACTACAAGAGTTGAAGAGAGATACAACCTCATGATCCTCAAAAGATGAATGAATGAATTTTACCAAAGAAAATCAGGTTGAATGTAAGCAATTCTTGGAATCAACCCTCTTTGAAAAACTCTTGATAAATCTTGTTCAAACCAACATGACCAATGATGCATGAGTTCTGGGTTTTGAAACAAGATCAATGTAACTCAGAATATCTTTTCTCAAACTGTGTGAGCTTTTGTAAGTAATGGGTATTTCGTAAAATCAAGTTCTTACAAAACAAAAGACCCAACAACTATTTATAACAAACTTTTGTAAGTGAATGTAACCGATTAAAAACAAACTTAATCAATTAAAATGTTCTTCAGCTTTCTGGAAAAGATATATGAACAATGTAATCGATTAAATCGCCTTGTAATCGATTAAAACAGATAGTGTAGTATTCAAAACATGCTTATGGAATAGATTACAATTACCTTGTAATCGATTAAAGCAGACATACTTATTCTATGTTTTTGTGTTGTGTAATCGATTACGATTTTTTTGTAATCGATTATTCTGTTCTTCAATGCTCAAGTAATAGATCATCAATATGTGGTAATCAATTAACACAATGAAAAATAGTTTTTCCAAAACTTAAACCCTTGAGCACTTGACTTTTATGCAAATATGAAAACCTTTACGATTTTCTTAAAACATGTATGCATGTTAATGATCATGTTTATGCAATGCAAGGATCATAAGATAACCCTCTTAAACACTTAACAAATTACAAATGTCTTAGCATGTGAAAAACTAAAATCTTTCTTCTAAGGCACAAGCTTCATCTTTGACTTGATCCTCTTCCAACTCCCCCTATATCCAACAACCTCCCCATTTTTTGGCTTTAAACATGCCAAATATCAATTGAACATTTAGCCTTTAAGTGCTTTGAGGGATAAATGATAGAAGTCTTATACTTGATAACCTGAAATCAAATCAGCCTTTGCCAAGAGCAAGTATCAAGTATGCTTGCATAAATAGAAATCATTCCTTAAATTGCTCCCCTGACTTAGAATAATTTAACATAAAGTTCAGAGAGCAATAATATGTTCATTCTATTTCTTCCCTATTTGGCTTATCAAAGTAAAAAAAAAATCAAGTAGAAATTATAAGCAAGGAGGATATGAATCATAAACCAAAATATTATTAATATAGGAAAATATGCAGTATATAGATTTAAACATCACAAAACATTGTATATTCATTATGTTGCTCCCCCTATGTTAGGTAATTTGATATTAAATACAGATAAGAGCAATAAACAATACAAAGTTTATGTTTCCTAAGTTCATTTTTCTCCCCTTTAATATGTTCTTATACCATCTCCCATTTAATATATTCATATGTTCTTATTTTTCTCTCCATTTAGGCTTATCAAAGTCAAAACAATTGTACATGACATAAGCAAGGAAGGATATAAACATCATAAAAGAGAATCATGATAGGTGCAGAGGAAGAAAACATGAAAGACAGGATTTTGAAATAAACTTCAGCCTTAAGTAATCGATTAATTTGAAATGTAATCGATTACTCCAGTGCGTTTTGTAAACTGGAACAATTTTCAAACATACTATAATCGGTTACCACCTTGTGTAATCGATTATTCCAGTGAAAGTTTAATTTTGGACAAGCTTTGAACAACAAGTAATCGATTAATTCGTCAAGGTAATCAATTACTCCAGCGAGACAGTCAATTATGCAAATTGAACAATGTGTATCAGCATTTAGGCAAAAATTGTTCAACATTCTCCTTACCATCAAGAGATCACCCTCTTCGGCCTTCACTAGTGTGAGTTCTTCTTCTTCTTTACTTGAAGAACTATTTGAGTCACTTGAAGACTCACTCCTTATGCCTCCATCTTCAAGCAAAATCAGAGTTCTCTTGTTGGGACATTGGGAAGCAATCTGACCCTTACCAAGGCACTTAAAACACTTGATATTGCTTGATCTTTTAGGAGTTGGATCCAATTTTTTTTTTTGCTTGGGCTCTCCACCCTTTCTTCCTTATTTTTCACATGAGAAACCTCCCTTTTAGGCTTGTCTTTCCAGCTAGAAGTTGCAGCCCCATTGGTCATGGAAAAGGAAGCTTTTCTCCTTTTTAGCTGTTGCTCCCCCCTTTGAGCTTTGTGGACTAGCTCCTCAATTGTTGTATATGAGTGTAGCTCTATTGTAACGCCTCAACTTATCATCTTATTATTATTGATTTTTAATGAAAATTCTTTTCAACTTGCTTAAAAATAGTAAACCAACGTTACTGATAACTGATATCAAAAAGTTTTTCATCACTGATTGATAATTATAAATCTGATGTAAAATAAAATACAAACTGATATCAACTCTATTATATAGTACAAATAACTAAAACATTTTATCATGACAGAACATCTCCAACTAAACATCTTCAGCAAAGTCCTTTTTCAGCTTGCCAATCCTTCTTTACTGTTCATCTGCTCACCCAAATAAAATTGAGGTCATCGCAGGTGTCAACCACAGACACAAAATACAGGGTAAGTTTATGATAAACATAATTTAAACAACAAATTATATTCAATATGCAGATATTCATAACAACATCCTCAAAATTTCTATATAATGTATGATTCTCTTAGACTCTTATCATGATGCATGATTTTCTTGAACTCTTATTATTTGGTACCAACTATCAAGATAGCCCCATCCCAGTGGTCCAGAATTGATCCAACCAGTCAAGGTCTCCCAGTGTTGCACAAGTTCTCACCCACACTTTATGTGATCATCATGGGTGGCGTGATTCCTCACCGCAAGAGTCACCCCCCAGCTCAGACTTCTCTTGTCTGAACGCACGAACTCAGTTATTGTAACTATCTGACACACCTCCGCTCTGAGGGACACCTCCATTCTGAGGCAACTCTTATACACACCTCCACTCTGAGGAAATTCTTATGAGACACATGAGACTTATACATAACTCAGTCATTTTATTTTCAACATCAGTTTTCAATCACTGTCTCATATACTTTATTCAGAAATTCAACACAAATTAAGTACAGAACTCAACTTGTTATTCAAATACACAACATATCACCCATGTATAAAAACACTCAACAACACATGAAACTTCATTCAAGCACTCAATCATATAACTATAACTCGAGTCCAACAATTTCTCAGATACAAGTCATACTACACAGAACTTCAAGCACTTATTCAAACACAAACAACACTTAAATTATCTTTATCATAAACAACACTTAAAATATCTTTATCATAAAGTTTCCCTATACATACCTTGTAACCTCTTAATAAGCTTGTCTTTCTCTTCCTAGAGTTGCTAGCTTTACACGTGATTTCTTCAAGAAGGTGGGGTCTTTTTCCTACTTGATTTAGACTTTGAAAAGGAGAGGATGAAAGTGAAATGAAAGGGATGAGGGGAAGAAAGTTCACGTGTGGTGTTGTAGAAGGGAGGTCTTGAAAATGACTTCAACTTAGGGTCCCCCCTTCCTTTATATAGTGTTTGGAAAATGATATAATATTTAAGGACATAATTGCCCTTCCTAGCTAATTATATTCATTTAGTTCCATCCTAACTTAGTTTCATTTAGTTCTATCCTAACTTAGTTTCTCCTTATTCCATTATATCCTAACTAAATTCATTATTATTCTTTTACTTTATAAAAAATAAAAATCTTCTTAGCCATGATGACTTTCTTTACAAGTGTCCCTCCACTTGGCTACTTCTTACAAGTGTCCCTCCACTTGTCAAACGTCATGAAGCTTCTCCCTTTTTCTTGCTCTTTCACGTGATCACAAGGGAAGGAAGTGAAGTTTTGCTTCCTTTATGTTATCTTGCATAAATATTGTCCAAAGCATGACTTCTTGGCCCTTTTTCTTCCCTTTTTCACGTGGACTTTGCTTTAGTCAAGGGGAAGATTTTTATCTTCCTTTCCTCCTTGTATATCATGTTTCATTTCCTTTTAAATAAGAGAAAATTGTGTGGTTCTCCTTGTGTCTATATGTCACCTTTCATGAAGAAGAAGAATTCAATTCCAACATGACTTCACACATGGCATTCCTTAAGAGGAAGTAAAGTTCAATTTGAACTCGTCTACCTAAAGGATAATATTAAATAATAGAACTCTAGAGTTTTCCAGAAATTAACTTCAATTATAATATAAATTGCTCACAAGAAGTCTATTCAGAGTACTACACAGACCTTACATACAATACTGCTCTTATCTTAATTCTGATTGGTCCGTTCTGCTTCTAACCATCAAAATTACTAAATCATCTTATTGAATAAGTCTATTCATCCTACAATTAAGAGAAAATTCCACAGATTCTATTATCATTTTTCCATATTTTTCTAATGCTTCAGTTCTCCTGAATAAAATTTCAAAGTTATTACCGTACGAAATTCATAGAAATCCTATCTGAGGCTTCTTGTCACAAAGTATTTTGGTAATTTGCCATCCAAGGGCACTCTGTAATGTCATCAAGCTTTCACAAAATATCAAAGGGTGTCTTGGTAATTTTTTTGCCTCAAGGGTACTATGGTAATTTGTCATTCACCCTTGGGGTATGATTGTAATTTTCACTATAAAATATCTCAACAAAATATCTAAGGGTATTTGTGTAATTTTGGCTCAAGGGTATTTTTGTAACTTCCACTTTAAAATATCTAACAAAAAATATCCAATGGCATTATCGTCATTTTCACCTCAAGGGCATTTTCGTAATTTCTGCTTCAAAGGAAGGGTAATATGGTTATTTCTCTTCAAACATTTTTGTAATATCTCTAATTAATATTTCACCCAAATAATTTAAATATAGACCAATCAAATCTCACATAACCTAACACTCACATCAATAGTTGCACAAGAATAATTCATACAATATATATTTGCAGTTATTGAAATTTCAGGGTGTTACATCCATCACATCTTGAATTTCTCTATTCAAGCCATGAAAGAACCTATCCATTGTTGCTTCTTGGCTCTCCACAATTTCAGCCCTTATCATAATTAATTCCATTTCCTTGTAGTAGTCATCAACACTCTTGTAGCCTTAGAAATGTCTTTGGAGCTTGTTGTGGACTTCTCTTGCATAATAAGTGAAGACAAATCTTCCTCTCAAGCATGCCTTCAAGTCATCCCAAGAATTTACTCTTTGCCTCCTCCTCCTCCCTATATCCATTTGAATTTGGTTCCACTATATCAAAGCATAGCCACCAAATTTTAGAGTTGTTAGAGTAACTTTCTTTTCTTCATCAAATTGTTGGCATGAGAAAATTTGTTCTACTTTCATATCCCACTCAAAATACTCTTCTGGATCATTATTGTCAAGGAATTTTGGAATTTTTATTTTCACTACACCCAATCCTCCATTCCTCCCTTCTCTTTCTTCTTTCCTCACCCTCCAATCTTCCTCATCTCTATTTTCCCTCCTAGGATTGTATCTCCTATTTTCTCTTCTATCATCATTTTATCTTCTATTATTTTATCTCCTATCCCCCTCTCACTCCTCTCATCATAATAATTTCCTCCATGAGAAGAATCATACTCACTCAACCTCCTACTACCATGAGTCTCTCCATCCACACTACCATTTGGACTACTCATTCTTTGAGTATTCTATTGTAACTCCTCAAATCCTACATCCATTTCGGTTTGCAAGTCTTCCATTTATTTTGTCATGGCTTTCATCAACATAAAGGTCCTAGGTGACAAAGCCTCATCTCCTATTGAGGTCATCCTTCAAAAGAAATGGTTAGCAAAAGCACAAGTATATAAGAAAATTCTCACCACTCTCTAAGTGTTTACCACTCTCACTCATGTTTGCACACTTTCTAGGCTTTTTCTATAATGTTCTCTCTTGCCTTTTTCCACTCTTGTTCCTCTTTATAATTCTTAAGTAAAAACTTCTAATCAAATCAAGTGTCTTTACTATAATGAAATAGGAAACAATTCTAAGCTAGGCTCAAGAGTCCAATAACAAGAAAACTCTAAGACAAAACATTAGAAATTTTAAGAGACAAGCAATAAAAGCAACAATTTTTTATTTATTTAGAAAAGCACAATTCAAATTGGAATTTAATGAGACAACTCAAGGAATACTATGGGCTGTACCAAACTGCACAAGAGGATATGCCAAGTAAATTCAATTGCTAGAAGCCAAATTTCATCAAATTTGCACGTCATACAAGTTCACTCCATTTTGTGGTTCAAAGAAAATTTGAACTTGTAGTCTTTGTAACTTTGCTTGCTTCTAATTTCTATTTTTCTTTGTAATTTTCCAGCCACAGTTCACAAGGTTTCTTGGATGTAATTTGATTGTTTTTCTAGACACAATTCACAAACCTTGGCTACACTTCTTTGTTTTTCTTTTGTACAAGTTCAAGAATTCTTAGAGAAATTGATGATTCATAAAAATATGATGTATAACAATTGTAAAATTTGCTTCTAACAACTCAATTCAGTTTAGGCATGAGATTAGAATCAAAATAAGTGGTCATGCAACACAAAAACACTACAAACAAAAATTTGACAAGAATCAAGACTAGAAAATTAGAAAATTTTCAAGAACACAGGAAGAATATGAAGAACACAAAGACATGCAATCACATGGAACTTGAAGAAAGACACAAGTGTTATGTGGCAGATCGCTACACAAGACTAACCCACCAAGGATTTTTCACAAAAACACAAGAACACTAGAAAAAGAAAGGATTTCAGATTTTGAAAGTTGCAAAATTTTACCTTTGAAGAACTTTTAAAACTGAACTTGAAGAAGAATTCCACAAGGATTAGGCTATAGATACCACATGATGTAATGCCTACAACCATTAGACATTAAGTTTCCCAAATCTACCTTGCAATGAAACTCAATCTTCAAGCAAACCTCAAGAACTCTAACTTCTGCACTTTCACAAGAATTTGGGGTTGTTTTAAGCTTTTTAATTCAGCAATGGAAGATGGAAGAGAGATTAAGAATGACAATGGATGGCACCATGGAAAAGCTTTCCAATAAGCCTAGGAAGAATCACCACAATAGCATTGAGAAGCCATTGATAAGACTCAAGAAGTTCTTACACAAGAACAAAAGAGAAACTCTCATAACAATTTTTTCAGAATTGTATTAATGAATCAAAGTTTGTCACATTTAGTTTTGTCACCTTATATAAGCCATGAAATTACAAGCTAAATGTCACTAAATGTAAGAAAAATGCAAATTGAAATGAAGCCCAAATGAAGCTTGGGGTGCAAGCTTCCCTAAAGTGACTCTTGGTTGCCCCCAACACGTGCAATGAAGTTTTTATACTAAAGTAATAGATTAATTCGCACTTGTAATCTATTAAAACAGAGTTATTTACCATTTTCAGGCTTATGTAATTGATTACAGTTGTCTGGTAATCGATTAAAGCATACAAGTCTTGTTTTTTAAATTCCTGACGTTTATGTAATCAAATACAAGCATCAGGTAATCAATTAAAGGTATCATAAACTATTTTAGAAGATGTTTTTAATCTATTACAGGAATCTGGTAATCTATTAAAACAGACAGCACTTCTTTTGTGTTTCAACTGAGTTGGTATGCTTCTTCATGTTTTTCCAAGAGATATAAGTTAGCTTGGATATGGTCTTCAAGTGCTTGAGTCCTAACTCTTGTCATTGGTCCTTTAAAGCTCACCAAAGGAAGTGCTTCAAGCTCTCATTTTAGACCTTTGGCTTGTAATGGACCTCCATCACATTATGAGTGATAGAGACACAAAGTTCCTTGGCCATTGTTGGAAAACATTGTGGGGTAAGCTTGGTACAAAACTCTTATTTTCATCAACTTGTCACCCATAAACGGATGGTCAAATCGAGGTGATGAATAGGACCTTGGGTCAACTCCTTAGATGCTACATCAAGGGTAATTTGAGAACTTGGGAGGAGTGTCTACCTCACATTGAGTTTGCTTACAATAGAATAGTTCACAAGATTACTTCCTTGTCTTCTTTTGAAATTGTTTATGGCTTTAATCCTTTAACTCCTCTTGATTTGTTGTCTTTTACCTAACACTTCTTCTATGATTAATCATGATGCTTTGTCTAAAGCTTCTTATATTAGGAAAATGCATGAACAAGTGAAAGCACATGTGGAGGGGAAAATGGAACAATATGCAAAGCAAGCCAATAAGCACAAAAAGCAAGTGATCTTTAATGAGGGAGATTTGGTGTGGCTTCATTTGAGGAAGGATGGATTTCCTCATGAAAGGAAATCCAAGCTCCAACCTAGAGGAGATGGACCTTTCAAGATTTTGGAGAGGATCAACAACAATGCTTACAAACTTGAATTGCCTAGTGAGTATGGTGTGAGTAATACTTTCAATGTTTGTGATCTTTCTTTGTATGATGTAGGTACAAGTGAGGAAGCAAACTTGAGGGCAAATTTTTTCAAGAAGAAGGGGATGATAAAGGTCCATGGCAAGCTAAAAGTCTAGAAGGAGAGCTTGAAGCACTTCCTTTGGTGAGCTTTAAAGGACCAATGGCAAGAGCTAGGACTCAAGCACTTTAAGACCACATCCAAGCCAACTTGGACAAGCATGAAGAGGCACACTAACTTGGAAAAGACACAAAACAGTCTGTGATAATCGTTGTAATCGATTACCAAGGCATTTTGTAAAATAGTGTCTATATGTTTTAATCGATTACAAGATAGCTATAATCGATTACATGAGTCTAAAAATTGTAAATATCTCTGTTTTAATTGATTACAAGTGCGACTTAATCAATTACTTCAGCGTTGAAACTACATTGTGCGTGTTGAGCAGCCAAAGGTCACTTTAGGGAAGCTTGCACTTCAAGCTTCATTTGGGCTTCATTTCAATTTGCATTTTCCTTACATTTAGTGACATTTAGCTTGTAATTTCGTGGCTTATATAAGGTGCCAAAAATGAATGCAACTAACCTTGGTTCATTAATATAATTATGAAAATTATTGTGAGAGTTTCTCTCTTGTTCTTGTGTAAGAACTTCTTGAGTCTTATTAATGGCTTCCCAATGCTATTGTGGTGATTCTTCCTGTGATGCTCATCAACCGAACCCGATTCCTCAGCTAGTGGCTATGGCAGCCCACGACTCGGAACCGGTTGAACGATTAATGAGAAATACTCTAAATTCGATCTTGGCTCGAATTGAAAGTATAGAGAATAGATATTCTCTTCAAAGGCATGAGGATATTAGAAACATTGCGTTCCAAATTGAGGAACAAAATGAGGCATGGAAACATGAGGAAGAACAATGCATACAACATGTAACACCCTCCTAATTCATTATATATATATATATATGCATTTTCTTATAAATATGCATTTCTAGACAAATGACATAAATACCCTTGAACATTTGTTCAAATGACCAAAATGCCCTTCTTGCACTGATAAGGTCATATAGTCCTGGAAACCTGATAAAAATATAGAATGATCTCAGACAAGGGATTATTGATATTATTAGCAAAGAAAACCTATGAGATAGAATTTTTAGAAATTTTGAAAGATGGTTCAAAAAGAAGTGAATTTAAAATAATCTAAGTTTAGTAAAAACACAGAAGAAAGAAAGATACAATCTAGAGAATTTTCTCTTCATTATAATAGGAATGGATTCTTTAATAAGTGGTCTAAACATTTTACTAATTAAAAACCAAATGGATCAATAGAAAATTAGATAAAACCATTAAAGAAATTGTGTGACAACTTATTAAATGTTACTAAAACTTTAAGATAGTTTCTAACTAATTTTGGAATTTTATTCTTAAGGAAGCAAGTTAGATTAAGGTTTTCTAAAATACAAGAAATGATTTTATTCAATTCAAAAACTTAAGTTAAGAAAAATAAAGCATAAAATTCCTAAACCAAGAGCTATACACGGTTTTAAGCTAAAACTAAACCATATTGTACCAAAATCAAGTTAAAAACCGTGCACTTCATAGAATAATGGAGAAAGCTTTAGAAAAGTGTAGAACATGGACAATTGGACAGCCAAGAAG
>PYAF01000219.1:59926-98206 GCA_007407185.1 Glycine tomentella | reverse complement strand
AGTTGGTATGTTGAGTATTAATTGAATGCTTATATTAAAGTCTATGTGAAAGTACGTATTTTATGAAGTTCACATGTTATATGGATTATTATTGAATCCATGTGTTGCTGAGTATTTCCATATACATGCATAATATGTTGAGCTGGGTTATGTGCAAAATTTATATTGAATGGTTAGCGTATATGAGAAATACAATTGGAGGTTAATGGTAAAGAAGAATAATTAAACCATTCATGTATTTTCATATGCATATGCCTGGCGGGGGCTAATCCGTGGAGATGTTGTCAGATAGCTAAACTGAGTCCACACGTTCAAGGGAGTTATGAACTTGGGGGTAGTTGAGACAGGGAGGACCACACCACCATGATGATCACATAGGTGGAGGTGACTATCCTACGCGCCCCTGGGCTACCCCGACTGGTTGGATAAGTTTGTTTGTGCCACCAGAGAGGGTGAGGCTATCTTGACTGTGGCCACTGATGATAATTTAATAAGCTGATATCTCAGTCATGCATCATTTAATAAAGAAAACATGCATCAGCCATTATGAACATTGATTTATGATTATTTTACTATTATTCTGTATTTTACTATTTTGTGTTGTTAAAAACCTGTTAATTTATCTAAACTGTGTTTATCATGTACTTACCCCTATTTTGTGTCTGCGGTTGACACCTGTGATGACCCCAATTTACTTGGGCGAGCAGAAAGACAGTAAAGAGCTGAGATGATATGATGGTGAAGCTTGGATGTTTTGCTTGCTGTACTTGGCTTGGTGTATTTTGGCTTGATGTATTGTTGTCCTGGTTTGATGGTATTGCCTCTGAAGTTATGTAATTTGTATGAGACTATTTTAGTGATGGTCTGTATTTTATTTTGGAAGACTGTATATGGACTGTTATATTTAGATTGACCACGTCTGTTGATGAATTTATGTACGTAATAGTTTAAATAAGCAGGTTTCGAATATTAATTTTACGTAAAAGAAATACGTATAAAAAAAAATTTACGTCAATTAAACGAAGTCGTTATACAACACATGGAACGTCTCAGGAATGTGGAGACGCTGGACCATAACGAGAATCATGGACGTCAAAATAGTCATGCAGCTAGGAACGAGACAAGCCTCCAGGCACATCAGGTCCTAGTTGTTCCTACGAATTATCCCAGTAATTTGGAAGAATCGGTTAGCCGATTTGAAATTGGGGGATCATCTCGAGTGAACCTTCGAAATGATAACCCGTTACGTCATGACAATAAGAACGTGGAGAATGCATAACCGGCTGTTCCGAACCAACCACTCAACTCCGGGATGAAGCAGCCAGCACACCAGCCTCGGATGGACGATCAAAATCTTGCCTTTGAAACATCTCGGCTAAAGAGAGAAGAAGGAGTATATCGGAGGAAATACAGTAAAGGACAACACAATAATAGTCCTTTCACTGACAAGATAGTCAATGCCAAGTTTTTAGATGATTTTGATGATTCTTTTCTGTCAAAATATGATGGAACCCAGGACCCACAGGTGCACATAGATGAATTCGATATGCAGACGTGTGTTAGAGGCATTGACGAGCCGATAATCTCTCAGATTTTTGTCACTACTCTGACTGGAGCTGCCCAGACATGGTTCCATACCTTACCTCCGCGGTTGATTCGTAACTTTGAAGATTTTGGTCAGAGGTTTTTGCTAAATTTTACGACTAGTAAAAAATAACCAAAGTCTGAGTTCGCACTCGTTAAGATGCAACAACAACCCAGAGAAACGTTATAGAGTTATCTGGACCGTTTTAAAGAAGCGGCGTTGCAAGTGCAAGGATTAGAAGAGCAAGTGCATGTTTACCTCATTTCAGCTGGGTTAAACGGATCATCCCGATTTGCGAAATAGATATATAAAGACCTGGTGAAGTCGTTGAATGGAGTTTCGAGCCCGATCGAAAAAATATTTGGAGCTGGAGCAGATGGAAATCGTAATTGCAACGGGTAGAGAGAAGGAAAGGAGCCCCAGAAGGAGAAGCCATTGCCAAGGGGCCGACAACGCCCGAGAAATCCAAATCAAGGTAGGAATATCGAGTTCAAAGTCAGACCGGGGAAATATGAAAACAAGTATGAAAAATACACGCCACTGAATGTATCCTGGTCACAAGTTTGGAGAGAGGTAGCGTTGACAGACATGAAGAAGGTGGAGCGGCCTCGTCCATTATACAATAAGGTCGGGTGGATAAATCTCGATTATGTGAATTTCATAATGGACTGGGACACACCACTGATCAGTGTTGGGATCTTTGAGACGCTATTGAAAAAATTTTCAGAGAAGGAAGGTTGAGGCAGTATGTAATAAAGACCCAGGGTCGCAGGAACAAGAGCAAGGGAGAAGAAGCCCAATCCAGAAAAGAAAAAAAAGACAAGAAGAAAAAATATAATAATGACGATGAGTTCCCAAGAGTCGGAATTCGAGTTTAATGTCATATTCGGAGCCCTGGGAGGAGGAGGAGACACTGCTAATCAGAGACGAAAGTACCTAAAAGAAATTCTTTTAGTAAGGGAGTAGCCCAAATTTAAGGGGAAAACTGACAAATCAGAGCCTCCTATTTTATATTTCCCGGAGAAGAACATGGAGGATGTGGTGCCGAGTCACGAGGATGGTCTAGTGATTACTGGAACATTGGTCAATTGCCGGGTTAAAAGAATGTTCATAGACAATGGCAGTTTGGCAGATATCATCTTATAGAGTGAGTTCAAGAAGATGAATTTGGATGATGAGGACTTAAAGCCTTGTAAGACGATGTTGATAGGCTTCAACAGAGGTAATATCAATCTTAAAGGCCCCATCGACTTGCGTATGACGCTAGGGACCAAGGATGCGCTCAAATCAGAAAGAGTCAGATTCGTTGTGGCCGATTTCCCTTCCCCATACAATATTATCTTAGGAAGACCAACTATCCATAAATGGGATATGTTAATGTCTACCAAACATAAGAAGATAAAATTTGTAGGGAACAAGGATCAGGTGGTGACAATCTGCGGGGACCAAAAAGAATCCCGACAATGTTACTACAATATTGTTGGGGAAAGTGAAGGCGGTCCATCCTCACCACCCCGAATACGATCAGGGGATCAGGTGGACTGGAAAATAGCAGAGCGGAAATCGGGAATGCCAATAAACATGGTAGAGCTCGACATGAGAGGAGGTTCTAAAAAATGGAGACTAGAACCAGCTGAAGATGTAGAAAAAGTGCAGATAGGGGACCAATCGTGGCAAATCACTAAGGTTGGAAAAAGGGTGGATTCAAACATCAAAGATAGACTCATGGAATGCCTCAGAAGAAACCAGGACGTGTTTGCTTGGAAAGCGTCTGAAATATTGGGGATAGATCCAACTTTTTGTTGCCACAAGCTATCCATATACCCCAACTCGAGGCCAATCCAACAGAAAAAATGGAAGCTCAGCCATGAAAGAGCCCAAGCATTGGCCATGCATATCAAAGAGTTGTATGTATGGAAATCTAACGGAAAATGGAGAGTATGTATGGATTACACCGATTTAAACAAGGTGTGTCCCAAGGATGACTATCCGATGCCAAATATCGACCAACTTGTGGATAATTCATCCAGGTTCCGGCTATTGTCATTTATGGACGCTTACTCAGGATATAATCAGATAGCCATGTACCTAGCAGATCAGGAAAAAATGGCTTTTATAGGCGACAAGGCAAACTATTATTATAATGTGATGTCTTTCGAGTTGAAGAATGCAGGGGCTACATACCAAAGGATGATGAATAAGGTCTTCGAGCCCCAACTCGGTCGAAACATCGAAGTTTACATAGATAATATGATCTTGAAGACAGCCACTATGGAAGACCATATAAAATATTTGGAAGAAACATTTGGCAGGATAAGGGAATATAATATTCGCTTAAATCCGCTTAAATGTGAGTTTGGGGTTTCGGCCGGGAAATTTCTGGGTTTCATGCTAACCCATAGAGGAATTGAAGCGAACCTGGATAAATGTAAGGCTGTGTTGGATATGTAATTTCCAAAGAGTAAAAAGGAGATTCAGCAACTGACGGGAAGACTGACCGTTGTAACATGCTTTCTTTCGAAATCAGCAGAGAAGTCGCTCCCTTTCTTTAAGTTATTGAAAAAAGAAGTTGTGGTAGGATGGAGCTCGGATTGCGAGGTCGCATTCACCAAGGTAAAGACATGTTATATTTATCGAAACCGGAGCCCGAGGAGATATTAATTTTATATTTATCGGTGGGAGATGAAGCGGTTAGTGCGGTATTGGTAAGGGAAACCTCCAAAACGCAAAAACCTATTTATTTTGTAAGCCGAGCCTTACGAAACTTCGAGTTACGATAGCAGAGGTTGGAGAAGGTGGCTTTTGCCCTGTTGGTAGCTACAAAGAAGCTTCGCTCATATTTCCAAAGCCATACAATCGTTGTCAGAACCAATTAGCCAATTCAGCAAGTATTACACAATTTGGATTTGGCTGGAAGGATGATAAATTGGGCAATACAATTGTCCGAGTTTGACTTGAAATATGAAGCCTGACATGCTATTAAATCCCAAGCTTTGACAGATTTCGTTATGGAACTAACCCCGGTTAGTGGAGATACGGAGAATTGTTGGAGATTGTACATTGACGGATCGTCTAACATGAAAAAAAGCAGAGCTGGGGTCATACTTGAAAATCTGGAAGGAGTAGCTATTAAACAATCCCTTCAATTAAACTTCCCTACATCGAATAACCAGGCCAAGTATGAAGCACTGATAGACAGGTTATTACGGGCGAAGGAACAGGGAGCAAAGAAAACAAAGGTGTTCATCGACTCTCAGCTCGTCACAGCCCAGATCGAGGAACGATACCAAGTGAAAGGGGCGTTGTTGGCCAAATATTTGATTAAGGTGAAGGAGATCATTGTTGATTTTGACGAAGTAATGGTGAGCCATATCCCTAGAGAAGAAAATGGAAGGGACGACATCCTGTCGAAATTAGCCAGTACTAAGAGCTCGAGTAACCACCGGATCGTGATTCAACAGGAGATCTCTAGGCCAACCTGCGTAATGATAATCTCGACAGCGGAAGATTGGAGGCAGCCGATGATTGAGTATCTAGAAAAGGGTATATTGTCGGACGACACTATGGAGGCCGAGAAATTGGTACATGATGCAGCTATGTATACAATAGTAGATGATGAACTATATCGTAGGGGACTGTACACCCCGATGCTGGTTTGTTTGAAACCCGACAGAAATGATTACGTGCTGATTGAGATACATGAAGGCATCAACGGCAAACACTTGGGCGCTAAGGCATTAGCGAGGAAGGCTTTGCGATTGGCTGACAATGGAAGCTAACTCGGCAAGTCACGTGAAGAAATGCGGAAGTTGTCAAAAACATGTCAGGATACTGTGGTCTCCTACGTCAAGTTGCAGTTCATTTCAGCACCATGGCCCCTTTTTAAGTGGGGAATGGATTTGTTGGGTCCATTCAAAGCAGCGAAAGGGCAATTAAAATGGTTAATAGTGGAAGTAGATTACTTCACAAAGTGGATTAAGACTGAATCTCTCGCCACCATTACGTCGGCTACAGTGCAGAGATTCTTTGAACGAAACATCATTTCCAAGTTCGGGATCCCAGGTGAGAATGTAACCAATAATGGAACACAATTCACTGATAGAGTTTTCAGGAAATGATGGTCGGGTTCCAAATCAAACATCACTTCACTTCAGTAGAGCACCCGCAATCTAACAGACAGGCCGAAGCAGCAAACAAAGTAATCATTGAAGGATTGCGAAAGCGGATGCATGATGCCAGTTCGAGTTGGGTGGAGCAGCTTTATTGCATATTGTGGGGACACAGAACCACGGTTCAAATGTCTACTAAGAAAACCCCATTTCGAATGACCTATGGCTGCGAAGCCATGATACCAATGGAAATTGGTCAGTTGTCTTGGAGACGCAACCACGTACTGCAAAAGGGTGAAGGAGAAAATAATGAGGCTCTGGCCATCGAGTTGAATATGACAAACGAGATTAGAGTTGAGGCTCATGCCCGGGATCTGTTAGCAAAGCAGCAAGCAGCTGTGAAGTATAATAAGAAGGTGAAGCCGAGATGTTTCGAGCAGGGCGACCTATTGCTTCATTGGGAGGATATCGGAAATAAAAATGCTCAAGAAGGGAAGCTAGCAGCTAACTGGGAGGGACCATACCGGATTGCACAGAAACTCGGACAAGGAGCTTACATGTTGGAAACCCTTGATGAAAAGGCCACAAACGAACTTGGAATGCAGACAAATTGAAGATATATTACAGTTAGTTCCAGGTTGGATGGAAGGAGCAATAAGTCGTATGACAAAAGAAGAATTTGTTTTTCGTGTTGGAATTCACAATGTAATGTTGTAATTCATGTCTCTTTTATTGAGAGTATGAGCCGGGGTACAATAAGTTGCCAACCATGGGTTCATATGGATCTCTTTCATTGAGATCATGAGTCGTTGTGTAATTCAATTGATTAATCATTTATGAAATTCCTATTTTCCTTTGATGGGACTAAAAATTTCATTTATAACATGTTTCATGTATCGAGAGTATGAACCACGGTGCAATAAAGCTTTCAACCCGGAATTCATATTGTTCTCTTTCATTGAAATCATGAGTTGTCATATAATTTGATTGTTAATCGTTTTATGAAAATAAGGCATTTGGATCTGTGTGAAAAGATCACGAACTTATTTGTGTGATGTTGCATAGACGTTAATAAAAACCACGAGGTACCATGATCGGTAATATCTCGGCAACAATCGATGTGTTATTTAAACCCTGATCAGGTTGGAATGAAGGGTATCTAGATAAGTGAAACCCTACATATAGCATGTCAATCATTGTCAGGATCTAATCCGAGAAACACAACCCGTAGAGGAGTAATGTAAAACACTTGGTCGTAGAACCAAATGAATATTTATTCCGCGCGTGAAGGATATTTTAAATTTTGGCCAAATAATTTCATCAGGAATTCAAACTACTACAGATTCATGCACAGTCGAATTAAAGGAGAAAATACGTCAAATAAAGATAACATTGTCAGTTACAAATAGGCTGGGACTAGACCCGACAATGTTTAGAAAAAAGCTTAAAGATAAAATGACAAGTTACACAATAAACTGACATCCCGGTCCTTCAATCACCTACGTCCCCGGGGTCTGAACTTGCATATCAGCCTGTTGGGTAGAGGTCACTTCTTCGCCTTGTGTCGGATTCTTGTCGATTGGAACTACAGAATCTTCAGGGGGAGAAGGAAGGACCAGCTTGCCATTAACCACGTAGGCTTGAAAATGCATACCAAAAGTATTAAGTTCAACCCCCGGGTTCAAACAGCATATTTGCTCCAGGGTGTTTTTGAAGGATTCTTCCACCACCGTAGCTAACGCCTCCCCTGCCAAGACAGCATCCTCCTTGACCACTTGCAACTGAGATTCAGCCTTGTGCAGCTTGGACTCGGCCTTTTTGCATTCCAATTGTGATTTTTCCAGCGCAGTCTTCAGTTCATTGAGGTGCAAATTTATCATTGAGTTTTTCTTCCGAGCTGTTTCCAAAGCCGAGTGGGCACTCTCAGCAGTTTTCAAGGCAGTTTGGAGGTCCAGGCGTAAAGAGGTGTTGGAATCCGATGCCGCAAGGAGCTCCTCTTGTGTCTTTTACGTCTCCTCCCGTGAGGCTTGGAGCTCGTCTGCTAATTTGGAATGCTTGGATTTCAAAGTTTCCAGGCTTTGCATTAAAGCAGCACATTTGAAGGCATTTTCCTCAATGCGGCCGAGCTCCTCATGGTCCTCACGCGAAAAGAGACTAGTGTCGGCAAAGTGAGGGGGAGCCTTGGCGATATGGATCAAGCCATCTGTAACCCCTTTCTCCCACAGACACCCCAATACGAAATTAAAAGCAGCAATAGAAGAAGGAGGGATTGGAAGAAGCTGGCAGTTCGAGGGCAGCGATCCTCAGTGGAGTAGGGGCCGAGTTATTTTTGTTTGTTGGAGCTATTTCCACCTGCGTTGGCTGGGCAACCTTATGCTTCTTCCTCTTCTCCAAGATGTTGAAGTAAGCAAGAGGTTGTGCCCACTTCGGTTGTTGAGCATGCTCAGTCGCTTCATCGGAAGGAGTTTTCTTTCCAGTCGTCTTGCCCGCCTCAGCAGCAGGGGTGGTGGTAGCGACCTTTGTTGGTGCGGGGGTGTTTGTGGCCGAGATCGCAGTAAAAGCCGGCTGTTTGGACTTAGTGGAGGATGGCGGCTAGGGTCCCATGTCGTTAACTACAAAGCGAAAGTAAATAGTTAGACTAGATCAAATTATATATCACAGATCAGCAAATTGGGCATGTTCATACTGGATTTAGCAGCAAACCCAGATTGGTGATGGCGAATAAAGGAAGCAGCTTTTGGGGGGCCATATGCTTCCATTTGTGCCGCGATCCGGGTCACGGAGGAAGCATCAGAATCTGACAAATCCGTTTCCTCGAAACGATAAGAAGCAGGGGTAAAGTCATGATGGGTACGAGTCCAATAGAGTGGGAACTTCCACTATACGTCCTCTGACTCAGGGGTGGATAGAAAGAAAGATTGTTTATCGGGTTCAGCAACAACCTTGAAGTATTTACTTTTGAAGTTTTTGAAAGACTCAGTAAAAGCCGTGAAGAGTTTACAATTTGAACAACCGCGGATAGAGACCCATCTGTTCCTATTAGGAGGTTCTTTACCCGTTCTACTGCTATGTACAGTAAAAAAAAAAAAAAAGAGGCGAACAATACAGGGAATTTCTAAATGTTGACAAAAAAAGTTCAAAAGATTTGATAAAACCCCAACTGTTGGGGTGGAGTTGTGCAGGGGCAACATGAAGGTGATTCAAAACTTGCATTTGGAAGTCCGAAAGAGGAAAATGAATTCCTATAGACGGGTAACTACATCTTTGTAAAAGAAGAAGAAATTGGGCTCGGTCCCTTCCCAAACAGAACAAATGGGTTCGTCCGGGCTAGGAGCACGAACACAAAAACCATCCTGATAGGCAACCCATGGAAACTTGGAAGGCAGAATAGGAGGACAGTTTGAATGAGACCCGACAGAGTGAGATTCATCGACTAGCTCTGATGGTGACGGATCCATAATACCTACGTAAAAGAAATGAGAATCAGTAAAATATACCTGGAGTGGAATTATGGGTCGTATGAGTAGAGGAGTTGGTTAAGGTATCATCCGGGGTAGGAACAACCTCTACGGGATCACTTATGTTAGAAGGCATTTTCTGTACAAGCGCCTCGGTTCGGAGCGTAGTTCTCGATTTGGAAACAAGAACCGGGTTGTGCCAGCACGATCCAAGTATGGAATAGGCCATCTTATCGGACCCGAAATTTAAATAATAACAGCTCTCAGAAACACAATCAAAGCATGGATCAAACCGAGTTTCAAAGGAGTCGTCTAGGGAACTATTCGGTTCTAGACATGAGGGTTGAGTTTGTGGTTAGAGGTTCAAAGTTGAAAATGAAGGGTTACTGGAGGAATCCTTAGATTTAGGTTTGGGCTTATTTTGTTTGGGCAATAAAGGAGCATTAAGTTCAGAAACGTCAGTTGCCTTGATGATGAAAGAATCCCCAAACCTAGATATGGGGTTATTTCGTTTTGGTACCAAAGGAACATTATGCTCAGAAACATTAGCACCTTTGGTAGCAGAACAAAAAATCTTAGTTTTCTTAGCGGTAGAAGAACCACCAGAATGGCCACGCAAGAGATATTTTTCCGTTTCTTCCTCTGAAACGGGCATACCAAAGAACCACCATCTATATTTGGGGATAACTGTTTTCCGTAGATGTTCTTCTTCTTCGGGAATCGGGAGTGAGTTTCATTGTAAGAAAAAGGTGAAATAGAATTCCACGTGTATGGGATACAGAGAAATTGCAAAAATGACAAAGAAGGAAGCGACTCAAGAATAAAAACTCAGAAACAGGAAGATATCAATTGAAGGTGGTAGACGATGTACGACCAAAATAATGATGAAAACAAAATTGTAATGAAACTATAAAAAGAAGTTTACGATAATGAGGGTACCTGGTGTGATAAGAGTCTTGAAGAACTGGGTGGTTGAAGGTGATGAACAACAAGAAGAAGAACGCGCAAATACAGAGAAAATTGGCAAAGGAAAATGAATGCAGATTACTTGCGATAGGGAAGGAGTAGAAGAAATGAGAGTTGGAAAAGAATTTGAAATATAAAGAAGAAAATGTAACCGCCAGAAGCACGAAACGACATGGAGGTACAGGTGGCACAAATGAAACGTCACGTAGGAAAATCCATTCAATAGCTGGAGGCAAAAAAGACATGTTCATTCAAACATCATGATTAAAGCGTGAAATGAAACAATGGCGCATTTAATTGCACAGACTGCATGCTACAGTTACGGATAAGACACAATGACGGCTTTTCACAGTGACCTTCCTGGTTATAGTGTGGAAATGAATCGACCAAAATGAATCTGGTGAGCAATACCCCGGCAAGGATAAGGAAAGGGATTGGTACGAACTAGAACCCCAGGAGGGTTGGCCGAGGTGAGATAAAGAATACCTCTGCATAGGATGATCATTAGATGATCAGCAATGTGGATTCATTATCCAAGCTATTAGGGGAAAAGATCAACCTATATGCATCTCGGCTATTGAGAAACCTCGACAACCGGGCTGGGGGGAAACTGTTATGGATTCTGTAAATGGGCTTAGTGATAAGGCCCATTGAGGAGTAGTGAACTGGTGACCCTAACTGAAAGTTAGACCGTGAACCTTGACAACTTCAAAGATCGTGATACCGAACGGTTAGAGATGTCGGCCGTGATTATCGGGAAATCTGCAACTGACCAAGAGGTAAATGCAGTATAAATAACAAATAGTTTCAGAGGAAAAGGTACACACATTCTCGTTCTCTCTTATTTCCATTCACACTGCACACACACCTCACCCTATTGGTCGAGTATTGCTGCATGCATAGTGATCATCTTTTGAAGGTATTTCTTCCATATAAATACCTTAAGAGAGAGCTTGATCCAACATCAAACTACCAGCATCCATACTGGATATTCCTATTCACAAATAACAGAACAAAACCAAATGCACCAGCAGGTCCTCATCACCAAGATCTAATTTGAGTAACTTGAATTTTGATGTGAGATTAGACATTTTCATAATGTATTTTGTTATGTTTCCTTTACTTTTGTACTTCATGGATATTTTTACCGTTTAATTTTATTGAGCCAGCGGCATCACAAATCGCGAGTAAAATTTGTCTCTTATCTAATGGGTTTGAGAATATCCGTCATTTTTTACCCAGGAAAAAAACATGAATGAATGAACCATATTTCAGTGAGTGAGAGTAGTTAAACATCCCTGTGCTATATTAAACAAGTGACAAAAATGAACTAATTTTAGCTACTAATTTAACATTTAATTTACACCCATCTACTACTAATATTCACAACACTCTTAAATTGTTATACAAGTGACCAAGATATGCTAATATTACCTTCTATCGGCTATTATTTTTATCTGGAGGATTAATAAAAATAGATATAAAATATTTTACAATAACTCACGCATTTTGTTTAATCAATTCAAGGATTAATAAAAATAGATATAAAATAATTATATCCAATTTAATTAATCTAAACTCGGAGTTTGTCTTTTGGTCAAGCAAGATAACAATTAAACAGTCAAAATCGATGAGGAGTGAAAAGAAATAAGCAAATTGCTGGCTAGCAAGTGGAATTTGCGTTAACTGGGACCAGTTTTCTTCAACTTTAATTCATGTTGCTTTTTTTTATGAGCATTAAGTCAAAAAGAAAGGGTCATAATACAACCACTTTAATGAGTATCCAAAGCTTGTGAGGAACAACAGAAGAGAAGCTTCAAACTGCTGCACAAGCCTAGCCTTTGTAACACAAGTAATTAACATTAAGAAAAACACAAAGTAATTACATCCCAAATCCAACCAACCAGATATATAAGAATTAGGTGGATGAAAAAACTTTGGTATATAACAGATATATGAAACAAGAAACAGTTTAATTAGTTTATGCTTCTATTTCAAACCTTGAGCACTTGATAGAACCCATGGCTATGTCAATCTCTATCAAGTTATCTTCCTCATTCATTTCATTAAACTCTGCCAAGAATTCCATCAGGCTTTGTTGGTTGAAAAGGACCTCATGGGCAATTGATAACTCCCTCTTCTGTTGTAAGCTGCACCAGTTGTTGTTGTTGTACTTGGAATTTGACTCTTCTTTGTTCTGATTATGATGATGATGACGATTATGACCCACAAAATGTCCACTTGGAAGTGCAATCTCTATGAGGCTGTCCTCATCAGAAATTGTCCCATCCGAGCACTCATCAGAAAGTGTGTGATCCACTTCTTCATAGTCCTCGGAAGTGGACAAACACAATACTTCTTCACTTTCCTTTGCTTGTGTCACAATAGTTTCAACATTCTTGTGCATACGGGTTGGTGCAATAGCAACAACACTTTCCCTTCCATGTTGTGTTGTCTTCTCAAAACTGAAACCAATTCCTTCAGCCTTATGCTTCCACATGAAGAGAAGAAAAGTGGACAAAAGCAATGCTAGGGATGTGAAGAGGAGAGAGGAGAAGAACATGAATCGAACCAGTTTGTAATAACTGGAAAAAAGCAGCAAGAAAGCAAGAGGAACCATGATCCATGAGGGTGTGAATATTTTGATATTCCTGAATATGCAAAAACATGAAAGCATTTGGTGTGCTACTTTGCTTTTCCACCACCCCATCAAGAAATTTTTTCAAAAAAGCCTATCTTAGCTATGATGAGTATGATATGACCCCAGCACAAAAGTCTTATCAAAGGAGGAAAAAGCAAATCAAGAGAAGAAGAAAAAAATAATAATTAGTAAAATAATAATGGCACTTCAGTGATTGAATTGAGATGCATCTTCTCTTAAGATTGAGATTCACTAAGGCATTAACTAAGGCTTAAGGGTTTTCAAGAGCAAATTTCACAGTGAAACATGTTGTTGACATTCTAAGCAAAATTAAAGTAATAACCAGATTTCAAAACAGAAGGAAAAATGATGAAGCTAAAGTGGTTTGCAAGAAGGGAACAAGTAAAAAACAATTGTTTTTGTTTTCTTTCACAAGGCCTAGTACTGGCAAGTGGCATACGTTAAGATAGATTTTACAGTTCCCAAGTCCTGCATTGAATTAAAAAACCCAAAAAGGGTGAATTAATTTATTCTAGCAACAGTTCAGTGGCTTGACCTGTCACTGATTCTCTTGAAAAATTCATCCAATTAAACCCTGGCTTCCCAGCATTTGATTATTTAATTACTGTTTAAAAGCTAGAAATTAGAGAAGCCATGTGCAGATATCTGAGCTCACCACATGGCACTTCCTCCCCCAAATCCGATGCTATATTTTTATGTAAAGTAACCTAGCTATGATTCCCCCAAACCCAAAACAGGATGTTCCCTATATTAAAAACAGAAATTACCCTAAGAGAGTAGGGGTGGCAAAATAATTCGTTAATCTATGATTCAACCTAGCTATTCATTCAGGGTAAAGTTATATAATTTAAATTCCATATATTTATAAAAAAGAGAATATAAATCAAATGGATTGAATGAATTATTTTAATTGATCGATGAGCAATTATTCATCTTAAATTTTTTATCCATTAAACTTTGAATTTATAAAAATAAATTGTTCTCCATTATTAAAGTAGAAATATGTTAAAAAATCAAGTGTGATTGATTAGTAGTCTTATATTTAATTAGATAGAGATCAGTGAAAGAAAGATATATAAAAACTGCAATTCGTATATTCAATATCTTAAGATCTTAGATGGAAATGTGACATCAGAGCTTAACTAAAATCTAAGGGGGAGCAAGAGTAAGATCTTTGGATAAAAAATCTTCCTCATAATAAGATTGATCACAATGTATCTTATTATTGGTGAACAACTGAACTAAAGAAATATTAATGCGGAGAATCACATTCCCACTTGAGAGATTATTAAAAATTCAAGTGGACTCCCAAACACAATAGATTTCTACTCCTTTATATTTTCTTTTCATTTTCCAAATTTATTTTGATTTTGATTTTCCTCTTAATCTTGGCTTTAATTTTCTTAGACCATTGTAAATAAAAATTGACCTATAGAAATTAGAATGTCAGTAAGCTTTTAAAGCTTACTTCATGCTTTGGCGTTTTCAACTGTTGTATCCCAAAACGAACTACACAACTTAGGTCAAGGTTGGTCCTGTGCCTAAGCTAGAGGGGTGATGACCCAGGGTCCACAGTTGGAAGGGACCCCAAAAAATAAAATTATATATATATATATATATATATATATATATATTATTTTGTGATTATGATGTACACTTTGTTATTCTTTTTCCTTGAGTTGCATTCATAAATCCATGTTAAAAAAATCTCTAACTTTCTATGACACATAAATATGTAATGAAAGATGAGCATATGATAAAATAGACTAAAAGATATTGTTTTTCCACAAGATAAGAAACTGAAATTAAAAATAAAATTATACAGGAATTTATTCTTATATTATAAATTAAATTCTATCACTCTCTCAATTACATATTTTTAACATTTTTCTCATTTTCTTTAAAAGTATGTTTTTATACACCTTCTGGATCATTAGGCAATATATATATATATATATATATATATATATCAATTATTTCAAACCATTATTATGTTGGGTTAGTTGGGAATCTAGAAATGGGGTTAAATAGTTTCTTTTAAAATCTTTATCATTTTGTTCTTTAATTCAATTAAAACGATCCCTCTTGATTAATCAACATTTTTCTCAAAAGATTGTTCCAAAAAAATTATCACAATCAAGAAACACAATGAAAACAAGATCTTATGAACAAAAAATATTTATGGCCCTTGCACATCAATTCCATTTACAAGATTGAATCACAAAACTAAGAATTTGAGAGAAAGAGAATCACATAAGAGTTTATACTGATTCAGTCCATACATGACCTACATCTAATTGTTCTAAGATCTCTTAGAACTTCCACTATTAGAGAATTAGGTACAAATACTATGCACAAACAATTCTCTAGATTCTACTCTTCCCTTGAACCCTACAAGAGAGAGAACACGAGTTGAAACCTTATCAACTCACAAAACTCTGGGTAACCCTATCCAAGAACCAAAAGCAAAACGAATTTCATAATAGGAACGAATACACCAGAATGTGTAGATCCTAATATCTTTAAGCTCTTCTTGTAAGATGATCAAATAATAATGGACAGTGAATGGATCTTTGATCAGCTTTAATTTCCAGAAGAAATGCATTGATCGGAATTCCTTTAGATGACTTTCTTGAAGTATCTTTCTCAAAGATAAAACGTATCAAGAATCACTAATGAAAAGAACATAAGAGGGTATTCACAATTTTGACAGTTAAAACAAATTTAATTGATTAATACGTCAAAATCCTCTTCGTTCAGCATTTTTAGAAACTTGGTAATCAATTATCTCATTTTAGACAGGAGTTTTTCGTGCTTTTGTGCTTTCTTGAATAATCAATTACCTGTTATGGTTATTGATTATTTCATCACACAGAGAGCTCCTTAAGTTTCCAGAAAATCGATTATCCTCAACTACAAAGCCTTCCTTTTTCTGAAATTGGCTTCTATAATCAATTAATAGATTAATTCGATAGTGCCATCCAAATTTCGAGTAGAAGTAAGATATGATGCTTGCTCTTAGAAAACTTAGAGATCAATCTAATTGTTTCACATTTGATCCTTACTAAGTATGTAAAAAGAATTAATCTATATCACACAACGTGCCTAGTCTAAAACAATCAATACAAATGACACATCTATTAAACATGTTTGACATTGTAAAATTATCAAACCAAAACTAAAACTAAGGGCTTCAAGCTTTGATCCAACAATCTCTCATTTTTTGGTTTTGATAATGCCAAATCTATTTGATGTGTATTAATGTTAATTTTTCTCCTCAAAGTACATGTTCTACAACATGCTTAACAACATGCCTAGTCTACAACATGCTTTTCTTTTTCAATTTTGTTATCTAAAACTTTTATCACTATAATTTATCTAAAATGTTTTTTTTTGTTTCTAGACAACAAGTATATTTCACTGGAGACAATCTTGTTTGAGTCGGATGTGATCATTATGGATAACAAAACTCTCTCTCCAAATATTTAATGCAATTGTATATCCAATATTCAAACCCTAAATGATTGGTTAAGTAAGAATAATCTCACACCAATTGATCACCTTAATAGCTAATTATTTAGTATCTCTATTCAGCTACTTGATGGAATTATCCTTTTTTATATGTTGATAATTAATTTTACTTCAGTGATTTCCTTGGTGGAGTTTTACAAATAAGCGTTACTAAATAGTTGATTCTTTTTTCAATTTCGTTATCTAAAACTCTTATCACTATAATTCACTATAATTTATGTAGAGAGATGAGAAAATAGTAGTTGATTATTTAAAAAATTGCCTCCGATGAAACATATAATTTGTTTATAATAAAAAAGCGTTACTAAATAGTTAATTTTTGTGAACATATTCATCAACAATCAGATTTTTAATTACGTGTATAAAAAATATTTTATTAGGACAGTACTACGGTCTACAATATCTCATATTGACTTAAAAAATTGTATTTATTTATTAAATAATACTAATGCACATAAAAACTATTATGATTTCAACAATGAAGCAAGAGGTTGTACATAAATTATCTATCAAGTACCACCTCTATACCATCTTTAATTAGATTATCATACTTGTTAATGGAGTCTATATTACCATTGACCAACAAAACACTGAAGGTGCATCATATAATCAAACCAGTAATGAAATACCTCCCAACCATCTCAATGGTCGATCTCTTGGACATGATCCGTATTGTCATATATTTACAAAAATATTTTTTTTAATGATATTAAGTTAAATGAATTAAATTGTATATTTCAACGTAAGAGACAAGGATAATAAATATATCATCTACATCTTTAAGGGACATAGTGTAATTTACTCAATCTTTTTTTTTTGAATAATATTATCTTATTCTATTAAGTTAAATAAATTAACATGGAGGTCCGGAGGACAATGAAATCGTGTATTTCTTAATTAGGAAAGGAAAATATAATTTACTCTATATATTTTTAGCAAAAACTAATGTGATTTTAGCAAAATTTAAAATGAAGTAATGTGTCTATACAAGAGTCATCTAGCATACGTGGTGACAAATGACAATCATACATCCATAACATACAAATTGAAAATTCTAAGGATGGTCATGAATAGTTGATAAGCCTACAAGCTGCTTGGACAAGGGGTAGTGGAGGCAAAATCATGACATAGAAGCCCAAATATCATATGAGACCACAAATTGGGAGGATAACATTCATTAATAAATGAGTCATTCAGAGTTACCGCCATTTATTTAAACTTAACAATAATGATGCAATCGATTATAATAAAAAAAATACTTTTTTCAAACAATCGTTACATCTTTTGAAAAAGTATTAAAACAACTTTTTTAAATAAAAACTTAAAATTATGATTTTTTAAACATTTTTAATTAAAAAGCACTTTTCCTTGAAAGAAAACACAAATATATATTAATTTCATAAGAAAAATAAATGTTTTGTACTTTTGTTCTAGTGATTTGACATCTTTGTAAATGTAAAATGTTATCGTAATTAGTTGACGTTTTAAAAAAGAGATGATGAATAAGGAATGTATATTATATTATGAGTAAATTTATATTTTTCAATTTTTTTTTTATTATTGGAGGGTTCCCTCCTCCAACGTGGAGAATACCACTAAAGTAAACCATATTCTCAAATTTATAAATATTTGTTACTTCATTTTCTAACAATACAAAACTCTCAGTTTAGTACTTTACTTTGCATAGTATTACTTTAGTCTTCTTCCAACAAAAAAGATATTGCCGAGTAAAGAAAGATAGTGCCAATACTTCGGCTTCTACCATGTTGTGCAAAGAAAAGGTAGAAATTTCAATACATATTGTTTAAGAACCTTGGCCAGTATGCTAGTTTCAACAACAATAACAACCTAATTTATAAACCTAAAAACTCAACTAGAACTACCGTGAAAGCAAACAAAGGAAAAGAAATTGATTGCACTTGGGTCATAACACTTTATATGCATGAAGGGCGACACAAATTTTAGATCCATGATTACATTACTGCTGTTCTATTTCGAAATACAGAAGTTTGCACTAAAAGAAGAAAATGCAAAACAAGGAAAAAAAGCAATGCATGAATACAATTAAAATAAAAGATAAATCAATAAGGGAATAGCCTAATCATTTATGTTTTGCATTCAGACAAATATTTACCTCAACTTTTTTTTATTAGTAAATGTTAGCTGTTAAATTGTTAATTTTTGTTAGCCAGAAAATTTAAACTCATGACTTATCTTTTCCTCCCATCATCATTTACCACCAACTCAATCTTATATCTCAATAGCATAATTTGGAATAGATTTTGCCCTTGCTATAGATCGATGGCTTTGAAATTCCATGGTAAGACCTTAATATAAGTACGTAGTAACTTTTTTCAAATATTGGATTTTAATGTTTATAAAACAGCACATTCCATTAGATGGAAGCAAGCAAGGATTTTCTTCTTCGACATCCAGCAAATGAATGGGAAAATCAAAGGGAGGATGCACCAACAAAATGCCCACTCCACATTCCGTTGCGATCGGGAAGGTCGTGTGATGTGCATATCACAGGCCCAAATTTGTGCTCAAATTCATTTTGTTCTATGTCCACAATACCCATTAAATCACAAACATATCAATTAAGAGTGTCGCTTCATACACCATAATAAATTTCTTCCACACCATTAAGCCACAGTGCAATTCCCAGTATACCCTTGGCTATTTTAAAAAAAAAATCACCATTTTCGCCCATACGGTCCAATCTGTATGAGGTCTACGGATTACCGAATTCGTATAACCTTACGGATTGACAAATCCGTACGCTGTCTGCGGATTATCGAATGCCCATTTTTTTTTTGGAAAACATGATTTCTAAATAATTAGGAACATGATTTATCAATTGTTATGCATATATTGATGATGACATGCTTTTTAAATAATTAGGAACATCATTTTGCAATTGTTAGGCATACATGTTGAACCCGATATGAGATGGTTTGATTTGAATTGAATGACATAAATATGTAGCTCACCATTATTTTGTTATTCTTTTCAACACTAAATGTTGACTGTGGAAAATTTTTTGTAATTGTATCTGGATAAAATTAGCACCAATGGGTGATAATGAAGAAAACTACAAGGACATGGCTCTTATGATGATGAATATTAAGCGCGAATGGATTGAGGTCACCAACACAGTTCATGTGAAGGACCAGGTTATAAATTTACAATTTTAATAATTTCACCCTCCATCATGTAATCTTATGTTTTGATAATTTGTTTAATTTGTTCATTTAGCCTTACGGAGAGATAAGCAAAAGTTTTGCCATTAGAAGGAAGGATTACTTGGCACACACCTGGCATCTTATAGATGCTAATGGTACATGTGTTGTCATATGGCCAAGGACATCAAGAACAATGCTTAGTCTCATTTTGTTTCTTATCTATATATATTTTATGTATATATGTTTTATAATTAACATTATCAATATTGTTATATGGCCGATAATATCAAGAACAATGCGTGTTGCTTTTTTTTGGAAATTATCAACATTGTCTTATGGCCAACAATATTAACAACAATTTGTGTTGCGTTTTTTGTTCATTAATTTTATATTTTTTTTCCTGTTCATTTTGAAGCACAAAACTCAAATAGAACTCTTGTTTGAATATTATATTTTTTTTTGAAAAAGTAACTTAAATTATTTTTGAAAAAAAAAAAAAACTCAAAAGAGCTAGTTTCAGCAATAAGCCACCGTATGAGTTATACGGATTGTTCAATCCTTATACCTCATACGGATTAGTCAATCCGTATAACTCATACGGATTAGACAATCCGTATGATCCATACGGATTAACGAATCTGTAAGTATGAATCATACGGATCCGTGTATACAATCTTAAAAAACGCGAAGGACAATTTTGAAAATGCACTATTCATTAATGGTGTAGTAGAAAAAATAAATGGTGCAAGAAGAAACACTCATCAATTAATAGCATCTTTGTGCGGTGATGGTTTGGTGGGTCCACAACAAACTCGCAGGCGACGAGCTTGAAAGGGTAGAGCTACATGTTTGAGGTTCAGGTGTAAGGTCCCTGGTTTTAAGTTCAAGTGGAAAAGGAAAGAAAAAAAATATATTGTTAAGTATGAAATTGTAATTTAACCCGATTAACAAAATTGGTCCACAATTGACTACATTTAACTGATCCACCTTAGACACCGTTCTAATGTTTGTTATCTCCTTAATGTTGTGTAAATGAATATTTTCTCAATGTTTTCTGTCAGGAAACTACAGATTCTGACATGTATAGGAAATTTTTGAATCTATGATTGCTATTAGGATGAGTATTCAAATCATAATGATGTATGAAATTCATAAAAAGGGCTAGAGTTAGAATTGATAAACTCCTTGTGCTAGTAACTGGTGGGATCCATTCCAATGTTAAACTCTAAATTTCCAACATTTTAGTTGCTTTTATTAAGTATTTCGCTTTAACTTTTTTTATTTTAATCATTTTTTACATTTAACTAGTTAGTATGGCGGTCTATCTTTTGTAGGGTGCATAACCGGACAAATGATTACTAATGAACAAATGATTTCATGGGTCTTCATCTAGTTATTTCTTAATGGGAAAAAAGAGAGATTCAAGATTGGATGTGCATTGCATGGGTCTTTGTCTAGTTATTTCTTAATGGGAAAAAGGAGAGACGAAGAAAAATGTACAAAAATGGCCTAGTAATCATTACATAGCATTTCATTATATTTGCGCAACTCCTTTTTTCACAAGCATATCGTAGACTCTATCAACCTTGCTTGGTTCTACCTTAAACAGTGCATGTGCATCAGATTTCTTGGTCACACTGCCCTTTGAAAACTCTAATGACAAGGTCTGCAGCATGTTGAGATAGTGTGAGGGTAGTATTCTGATCTCATTACAAAGCTTTTTCTCCTGCAAGTTAATCATTTTCAAAGAACCAATTAGATAGAAGTTAGAACACCATTTTGGGGCTAGGAAGGGACTGATGTACATAGCAATATCTTCCAAAAAAAATTAAAATAAATAAAAAGCCAATGAAAGCTGAAAGAAAGAGGAAAGCAACTTAAAAAGAGAAATGGAGTGCTATTAAAGGAGAGAAATCTCACAGATTCAGATAGTAATTCAGCCCCTGCAAATCCACTAATATCCCACTCTTCTAGCGACCTTGTGATGGCTTGTATGGCAGTAGGCGAATCCTTGGCACCAGCAAATAAAGCTGTAATCCCCTTTTGAAGTCCCTGTGGGATACTATCAACTTCTCCTTTGAGATAATTTGGCCTCTGTAATGTCTTAGCACTTGTTCCAATCTGACCACTTTCTTTAGAAGCACTTGGTTCAGCTTCCTTTTTCCTCTTTTGTTCCATAAATCGATAAGCATCAGCAGCAGTTACACAGCCAGCAATTCGAGCTACCTGCAAGAAATTTTAAATGGAAATGGCATCAGTGGAACAATTTAAGTCGTCAACAGAAGTGGAGAAAATTATTATAACTTGATCAAGGCTAAAAATTAAGAAACCTCTCCCACAATAAGTGGTGTGCAGAAAACCTCCCATTCTTTTGAACTCCACCAACACAGCTCCATAAATTAACGTATCTCATTTTCTATACAACTCATAATTATGATCAATCAGTAATAAGAAGTATAGTTTTCTTCTCTAATTACATGGTATTTAGAGTCTATCTTAGATATGTTACTGGGTAACCAATATTTGTTCATGATCCAGTCTCGAGTGTGAGAAGGTGGTGTTATTGAGCCACCTGCATTTGTCCACACTTCAGATGACTGGTCTTAGGCATGAAGGTGTGTGTTGAGATCCCAGATTGACAAGATATATGGCAAATATAGTCTTTACAAAGCTTGGACAGTCTTCACTTTACAAATTAATTTTTTCAATTTTCTGGGGTTGAGTTAGACCCTAAGCCCAAATTCTAAGACAATCCATTGTTAGAAAATTTCCACAATTTTATTAATTTATTTGCACATTTTCAGTTCTTTTTAATTGTAGAAGAAATTTCCAATCTCATCATTTTGAACATAAGGTAGTATGACTGGAATTAACATATGAGGGAAAAAACTACAGAATAAAGTAAAAGGATATTTATGCATATAACTTGCTTTTATTCAAATTCATTTTAGGAGTATACCACTACCCTTTATAATCTTATAGAAAATAACTACAATATCTTTAGATAAAGCATGTTGACATCTGTAACAATTTGGTTACAGTTGCACGGTAAGATTGGAGAGTAAGAGAAGATAGAGAGAGAAAAGTAGAAAGAGGGAGAGTTAGTGGAATAGATTCTTCTTATCTTCTTTTCTGCTGCCACCAAGGCTATATCTAATACATCCTTCAATAATTCTTTTCTAGTATTCGGTAATTGATAGTAATTATAAAATAACTAAAGAAGTCGCATCAATCATTGGAACCAACTCGGAAGGCACAATTGTAGCCTTCGTAAGTGGGGAGACTTGGGAGTTGAAAGGACATTGAGATAAAGTCGACTTGACAGAACTGAGTTCCTCTGATTTGTCCGTAGCCTTGCTAGCCTGATTCACGAGAGTGGAAGAAGCCGCGGGTGAAGGAGCGTGATCAACACCGGAAGTGGCAGCCGGAGAGTTTGAGTGGCCAAGGTCGAAGGTTGTAGACGGTGTCACCAACGATGTCTTGAGCAACTGCTTTGAAGACAGAAAGAACTCATCTTCCCAAGTAGAATCTTCAGGAGGAAGATCGGTCCACTGAACCAGCACTTGAGGGACCAGAACACCCTTCCGCCAAATTTCCCGCGAGCCCACAATCGCCAAAGGTTTGTGTGGAAGTGGGTGAGTACCAGCGGCAGATGGAAAAGGATAAATCTTGAAGGGTTGGCCATCCCGAAAAGGCCGGAGTAAAGATACATGGAACACCGGATGTATCTGTGTTGAAATCGGAAGCTTCAGACGATAAGCCACTGGTCCCACGCGTTCCTCCACCTCAAAAGGCCTGTAATAACGAAGGGCTAGCTTGTGCGACGATCGTCGTGCGACACTCAACTGACGATATGGTTGCAAACGAACAAGCACCTTGTCTCCGGGGGTAAAAGACCAATCTTTTCTGTGTTTATCTGCCTGCGCTTTCATTACCTGTTGGGCTTTAAACAATTTTTCCTTTAAGGTACTAAGGAGAGTTGTCCGGTCAGCCAGAGTGGAATCCACAGCCTCATTGACCGAAGAACCCAAACAGTAAGCAAGGAGACTCGGTGGCGGCCGTCCGAACATAACTTCATAAGGACTAACACCAGTAGACGAATGGAAGGATGTGTTGTAGTGGTATTCAGCTAGGCTCAAAAACTTCGACCAGCTTGACGGGTGAGCATGACAAAAAGCTCTGAGGTAATTTTCTAAACACCTGTTGACTCTCTCGGTCTGACCGTCCGATTGAGGATGATAACTGGAACTGAAATGCAATTTTGTTCCTTGCAGTTTGAATAAAGTTTTCCAAAAATCACTGAGGAAAATAGGATCACGATCGGATACAATGGATTCGGGAATGCCATGTAGTTTTCCCACAAAATCCCAAAAAATCTGAGCGACTTTCACTGCGGAATAATGAGGGCAAAGGAACGAAGTGCGCTGCTTTGGAAAAACGATCAACCACCACCAGAATAGCTGAATAACTCTGTGAAACAGGTAAATGTGTAATAAAATCCATGCTTAAATGGGCCCATAACGTGTCTGGTATCTGCAATGGTTGAAGCAAACCCAGGGGAAGGTGGTTGGGTGGTTTCAATTTCTGACAAATCTCACACTGTGAAATATACTGTTTAATATCCCGTCGAATTCCTTTCCATGTGAAATGACGAGTAATACGATGCAGGGTCGCCTGAATTCCAGAATGACCTCCTTGAACTGAAGAATGGTACTCATGCAAGATGGACGAAATCAAAGAAGAGCCCGCTGGGATAAAGATGCGAGATCGATGCAGAAGCAAACCATTACGGATTCTCCAGTCAGTCATAGCTATGGGATTGGTACGTATTTCGTTGAAAACTTCTGCAGTATAAGGATCATGTTTGTATTCAGATTGTAAAACTTGAGTACGATTGAACATTGGGCCAGTAATGGCCATGAACTGGTTTGGGGAGCCCTCAAAATTCCCTTGGGTCATACGAGAAAGACCATCAGCCACCGTATTAGTTTTCCCGCTTTTGTATGTGATGGTATAATTAAACCCCAACAATTTGGACAAAAATTGTTGCTGCTCAGGAGTTTGAATAACTTGACTCATCAAGTTATGTAAGCTTTTGTGGTCAGTCCGAATGGTAAATGAAGAACCCAGAAGATACTGACGCCATTTACTGATGGCAGAAGTAATGGCAAACATTTCCCTTACATAAACCGATTGACGCTGCATAGCCGGAGAAAGCTTGCGACTATAAAACGCTAATGGTTTCTCATTCTGAAACAGAACAGCGCCCACACCCGTCCCGGAAGCATCAGTCTCAACAACAAAAGGCTTAGAAAAATCCGGCAGAGCTAATATAGGAGCAGTGACCAGACGTTGTTTAAGCATATCAAAAGCTGTAGCAGCCTCTGGAGTCCACACGAAAGTAGACTTGGCCAAAAGATCTGTGATAGGACTAGCAATAGAGGCATATTGTTTGATAAACTTACGGTAGAACCCCGAAATACCCAAGAAAACCCGTACTTGAGTGATATTGCAAGGAGTGGGCCAATCCACAATAGCTTGTAATTTATCCTTGTCAGGAGATACACCACTTCCAGTAATGATATGCCCTAAGTAAGGAATTTGCAAACGAGCAAAAGAGCATTTTTCCAGTTTGGCAAATAATGAGTGCCTCCTTAATATATTAAAAACAGCCATTAGGTGCTCTAGATGTTGTTCCGGAGAAGAACTATAAACCAAAATATCATCAAAAAATATGACAACAAAGCGACGAAGGAGGGGCGAGAAAATATCATTCATAGTCGCCTGAAACGTAGCTGGTGCGTTAGACAATCCAAAAGGCATCACCACAAATTCAAAATGCCCATGATGGGTACGAAAAGCAGTCTTGTAAATGTCAGGCGGATGCATCTTGATCTGATGCTAGCCAGATCATAAATCCAGCTTAGAAAAAATTGTGGCTCCATGTAATTCATCTAACAATTCATCAATGGTGGGAATAGGAAACTTGTCCTGCACCGTAATGGCGTTCAATGCTCTATAGTCCACACAAAAACGCCAGGTACCATCTTTCTTTTTAACAAGCAAAACCGGAGAACTGAAAGAGGAATGGCTGTGTCGAATTACCCCTGAATCTAACATCTCTGTCACCAGCTTTTCAATTTCATTCTTTTGGTGATGTGGGTAACGATATGGCCGCACTTGCACTGGTTTTGAATTAGGCAATAAATGAATATGATGATTGTAAGCTCGGTCTGGCGGAAGAGAAGTTGGCGGTTGGAAAATATCAGAAAAGTCCTGTAGTAATCGATGGTTAGTAATATGAGAACTATCATCAGATTCAATGTCCTGGGTAGATAAACACATTAAACAAGCAGAAATGGAGTCCTGCACCTTGAGTTTGTGCAATTGTGAAGAGCTAATATGACCTGACAAATTAGTAGTATCCCCACGAAGTAAGACTGGAACATCATTATGGGTAAAGGACATGGTTAATGCAGCATAATCAGTCACAACAGGCCCCAAAGTAGATAACCATTGGATGCCCAACACAATATCGGCCCCCTTCAGATCAATAACATAAACATCAATGCTAAATAGATGCGATTGAAGGTCCACCATTACGGCCTGACATGAAGCGGAACATAATAAAGCATCACCATTACCCACCCGAACTTTAAAAGGTGTTATGGCATGCAACGTCAAATGTAAATGAGAAGCCATGCGAGAAGTGATGAAATTATGAGTGCTACCTCCATCCACCAAAATTTGAACTGACTGTCCATTAATTTTGCCTTGCATACGAAAAGAGTGGGAAGAGTGATGACCAAAAAGAGCATTGAAACTAATTTCATGAAAACCCTCTGCAGATGGATTATCCAAATCCTGAATCGGAACTTCAGAAACCTGATCCAGCTTGAAATCCGGTGGGTCATCATCAGTACCTTCCAAGTATAACAAAGTCGCTCGTCCCTTACAACGATGTCCCCTGACAAAAATTTCATCACAATTGTAACACAGATTTTTATCACGTCGAGCTTGCATTTCAGCCGCAGTTAAACGTTTAATCGGTACAGTAGAGGGCAACTTAGGAATGTTGGAAGCAGGTACCGTAGCAAGCGGTGTAGCAACAATCGGTGGAGGAGTGGTAGAAGCTCGCGGTAACCAAGGCTTAGAAGTGCGAGTTTCGTTGAGTTGATCCTCATAAATTTTTGCAAATGCAAAAGCAGAAGTGACATCCGTTGGACGATGAACCAGCACCGCACGACGTATGTGTGGTTTTAAACCCGAAATAAACAAGCTCTTATGCATGAGAGGAGTGAGATCAGGTATACGCCGTGCTAGTAATTCAAAAGCTGTCTGAAATTCAGTCACCGAACTAGTTTGCTGTAATTTGGCCAAAGATCCCAGTGGATCTTCAAATTTAGAAGGCCCAAAACGTTGGTGAATAGCCACCACAAAAGATTGCCAATCAGGTAACTGACCATGAGCATAAAGTGCCTCGAACCAACAAGAAGCAGGCATATCTAAATTGAAGGAAACCAAATCCAGACGATCTTGATTAGGAACTTGATAATAACGAGAATACCTGTCCACGGCAAATAACCAAGGTCCCGGGTCCCCCGAACCGAATCTGGGAAAATCAATCTTCATGGAACGAATGGGATTCGCCGGTCGTGGTGGGGCTGCCCCCAAAACCCCGTTCTGGTGTTGAGTTTGTAAAGCAGTTAATTGAACCTGCATTGTCTGAAGTAAACCAATTATCTCCTGAATCTGACGATTAGAATCATCCAAACGTTGAGTCTGCAATAATTCAAAGGTGTCCTGACGATGATCGAGAGTCCTCTCTAAAGCAGATAGTTGCTGCTCATGAGTGTGAACCTGGTTCGCAAGGTCGCGGAGCCTGGTATTCTCGGCCATAACTCAATGAAAGCACCAATGTAACAATTTGGTTACAGTTGCACGGTAAGATTGGAGAGTAAGAGAAGATAGAGAGAGAAAAGTAGAAAGAGGGAGAGAGTTAGTGGAATAGATTCTTCTTATCTTCTTTTCTGCTGCCACCAAGGCTATATCTAATACATCCTTCAATAATTCTTTTCTAGTATTCGGTAATTGATAGTAATTATAAAAGACTAGTAATTATAGGAATTAAAGCGTCCGTAGTCATTCAGTACATAACAAACTCCTTTAAGTGATCTGGCCTTTTTGTTACTCTCCCACTTTTGGTGTTTTTCACACGTGGGCCATTATCCTCCATCTGGTCCATTACAACATCATTAGAGTGTGTACAAGAATGTAATACCTGTAAATCTTGTATTCTTTTGACAAGCCTATGTTCTTCAATAATATTTTTTAGCAAATCTTGATGCTCTTCTTTTGAGTGAAACCGCATGAAGACCTTGTTATTCTGACATATTTGAAGCTCTTCAGGCAAGAGAGATTTCTCAAAAGTATGAGGATAAAGTAAATCTCTTTCAAGTATAAAGTTCTTTCTGCGTTTCCGTTCATCTAACCTGCAAGAAGTTTCATATACTTATGTAGGGGTGTTCAGAAAAAACAATTTAATTAAGCCAGACCAATAACCAATCTAAACCATTTTAAAAAAGTCAAATTATTAAAACTGGTTTTTGAATCCAAATTGTTTCATTTTTCAAACTATCTTTTAGTGGACTGCTCCATTTAAAAGGTTTTGGATGAAGAAAAAACTGGTTTTGAGCTAGAGACTGTTCCATGCCAAGCCAAGAACTTGGCAGTGCCACCATCAATGTTGCCTCATTACCCTCCTTCCACCACCATCGAGGCACATGTTTCCACTTTGACACCCCAAACCTCCAAATCAATAAATAACTCCAGAACAAGTGTCTGTGCAAATAATTCATGCAATGTTGCATCGGAGCTGCTGTTGGAAGAGCATGAATTGGGACATGAGGAGAAGAACATGGATGGGTTGTGGAAGAGAAATTTGTGGTATAGGTGGAAATTGAAACAACTTGAAGGATGCAAAAAAAAGAAGAAAAAAAATAGATGAAGAAAGAATTTTTTATTTATTGTTGTTATTATTTTTTTGTGGTTTGGTGTGTGGACAGATTGAGGGCGAGCCCTAGCATAGAGGTAAATTTTCACATTGGGGACCGTTTGGTCATGGATTCGAATCCTGAAATATTATCTTTGCATGTGAAAGGGTAAGACTACGTACAATGACTCTTCCCATACGGCCATACCTTTGGATAGTAAGGAGTCTTCTAGCACTGGGGTACATTAGTGATTTTTTTTTGGGTATGTGGACGGATACTGTTTTCAAATGTGGCATGATTTTGGCATCTGCAATTTAAAAGTTGTGCAAGTGAAGTTAAGGGAGAAGACAAGCTTTCTTTTTGGTTAACATGTCAGCCTTGATTTTAAACCATGTAAAATAGCATCAAGTTATAAAGCCATATGTGGGTAAGAGGAGGAGAAATTTTACAAAACAATTTTTATAGAAAGTAGACATGTTACTCTGTACAAAAGACAGGAAAACATGGAAATCTTGTATTAAAATGTGAAACTTGTAATTATTCATTTGTATTGCAGTCAAATTTTAGTTACTATGTTAATTTTTAACATAGTAAACCAGTTTTCTTTTTGTTAATGACTTTAAAACCAGTTTGGATTTAAAACAGCTTAAAGGTTAAAAATTGGTACAAAACCAGTTTTCAAATAAAGACTTCAAAACCACTTCAAAACTGGTTTTGGAACCAAACTGCTTTAAAATCCAAGCCAGTTATAAAACCAGTTGATAACTGATTCGCCAAAAATAAGCAGTTATGTAATATTAAAATGTGGTTTTTGGTTTTTAAAAATTGGGTTTTGTTTGGTTTTGGTTTGGATTTTCATAAAATTCAATCTATGCACACCCGTATTTCCAAGGATAAGAGGTTTTTTTTATACAAATAAGACATGCTACAGCAAAATATATGTCAACATGGTGGGATCGGGAGGGAATGGCCTCTCCTGCCCATCTGCAGTATTTCCAAAATCCTGTGTAGCATATCTTCTGGCATATATTTGGATTTGAATGTATTATTCATTTTCCTCATGTCTGATACATAGAACTGGGACTGAATATGGGGGGATGGGGGGGTGGGAATTCCATTTTCAACCCCAAAAGCCAACAGAACTCCACATAGTTTCACTTTACCATTGAAAGTTATAATTCTAATATCTGTAAGAATAAAATTTTAAATTGCAGAAAACAAAAACAAAATGTCTCCTCTCCAATGCTATAATAATATAACATGCCAACAGCTACTACACTAAAAATCTCATGATTCATTTAGTTATGAATCTGCAAATAAGAACAGGGAAAAAATATGAAAGATAGAATGACAAAGGAAAGTTCTTTATTGATGGGTGAATAAAAGTAAGAAAAAGGGGAGAAGAGAAATCTTGATTGGATTAGACTTAAATTTAGAGAATAAGAGATACTCTCTCCGGTCATTTATATAAGAAACAAATGACTTCATTCCTTTGGTCCTGACCTAAATACTCACTTTAAGATGTATTAATTGCTAATTCTCTTTTATACCCTTTAATTTATTGTAAAATCTACTAATGAGATGCCGACTCATTCTCCATGTAAGTGGATGCCTTTGTTGGCCTGTTAATTCATTGGTGGGAAAAAGATGATCCCTTGAATTATGTGTAGTGTCATTAAATATTACCGCTACTTTCTATGGGTATTTCTGGAATAAAATTCAAATTTATGATGTTATTAATTAAAATTTACTAACTTATCTACTTTTATTGGTCTTGATGAATTAGTTATTTGTTTCTTATATAAAAGACCAGAGGGAGTAAAAGATTTAGAGAAGACTCGGAATCTGCTTGAGTGGGTAGTAGGAAAGGATTCAACAAGGACTAGTATCTGCTACACGTAAAAACTGGAGAATAGATATCATACATCTTCACAAAGGCACTTCATGGGACTAAGATTCAGTGCCCTAACAAGTAAGACATGATTCATGTGTGTGATCCAGCTTGACGGGGTGCCTTGAGAATCAATGTAAGTGGAGGGCATTTAAGTCCTTTGAACCATATAGTACAACCACTAGCCTAATTCACAGAATATAAATACAGAGATCATTCAAGCAGGGTACAGTTTCCCTTACAACTGGGCCACCGCTCTGTTTTCTTAGGCTAGCATCTCCGAATGTCAAGCCCTTCTACCATTGTATTTAAGCTAAAGCCCTGTCCTTTCAACGTCTCTAACTATTTGTCCAAACTGTTGATACTGATACTCAATTGTAACTAACTGTCTATATTTACAAATTAACAAATCAAAATTGGTTCAGTGTTTTCAGAGGTGTAAGAATTGGTATAACTAGATCCCTCCTCTCTCTCTCTCTCTCTCTCTCTCTCTCTCTTAATCTATTCTAGCATTTATTAATTCCCAAAGAAGTTACATTTCTATATTTTTCTTGATTTTTTTCCAAATTCCCATTATGAGCAGGTATGTGCTTTTTCCATGGTATGAAAATGAAAATTGCCATGTAACCAACCATTTATTTCCACTTCTTTCTACAAAATTATCTCCCATTATTCAAACTTTGAAAATAATTCCCAAAAATAACCAAACATGCTTTTTAATTTACCAAGGAATAGCATTCCTAGTCAGTGTGTTTTTGGGAATGTAATTACTTAGGTTTTAATCATATACCTCAAAACAACCACCTAAATAAGAAATATATAAAATAAAAAACAACGAAGATGCAATATTCAACTCATAATCAGGTAATCTTGAGGTAAAGATAAACTATTTTGGATGCTTAATCTAGAAATTACATAAGTGGAATAATTTAATGATCTTTTTTATAAACAAATAATTTATTATGATAGAAGAGAAAAAGTACAATCTATGATTAATTCAATAATTACAGAGAATTGATAACTATAATTTCTTCCAAGAGCATTTATAAATAGTTAATTTGGTTTTCTTTTATACGGAAGAGTGAGAAGCTTTCTTTCTTCAACAAAACCATACGGTACTCATACCTTTTTGAGTAGATATGGAGCACGTGCAGTTTCATTGCATATTCAGCTTTAGTATCAGTGTCCTTAAATTCCATATCAGCCAACACTTGTTCTGCATCATTGTCGTATTCAACATCAAATTCTTCTCGCTTAAAACTGTATCCACTCAAATCTGTCATAGAAGGCCTATCTTCGCCTGATAATTTAGGTTTCTTCTCTCCAATGCTCCAATCTGCTTGAGACTCTACTAAACAAAATGCAACTTTCAACATGTTAAATACATTGAACTTATACTCTTTAATTTTCCATCTGAGTAAGCATATATAACACAAACTATTATGAAACATTTAAATATCATATGACGTGAGCACCTGAATTATGCATGTAAAGATGTACATGGGTTACTGTTAGCTGGCTCCATATTAAAAAGGCCATGTCAGAAAGCATAAGGGTGAGTAGATCCAGACCAAATTTGGTTAATATAATACCTGCCTCAAATTGTTAATAGAGTAATGTCGCCAATTACTGATATATGTTGGAATAACCACATGCATTTCATGTGTTACACATGGACTAGTTCCTACTTTACTAGCCATGTAAATAGCATTATTCAATGTGGCTGTGTTTGTGTGTGTGGCTGACTGTCAATTCTCTCAAGCTTTTCCATCCTATCCCTCCAAGTCTAAACTATATAATAGATAGACTGAGTGGTTAATTGGAGTTAGATAAGTCACAGGATTCTCAAACATCCTAGAGTGTGTAATCTATTGCATCATTCATCCTTTTCTGTTCTAGCATCAGATTTCTGTTCAACAAGGTAAACTCTTCCTAGACAAACCCTTATCTCAAACACCTACCAACCTAATCCCCATATTTCCCTTTCTGTACAACCCTAATTTCGAACAAATTCATGAGCTGCATCAATGAGCTTCACGGCCAAAGGGTTATTGTGCGCATGGAAGCGTTTGAGATATAAAATCATGCATGCTTCTTCAGCTTACAACTAAACTTTCAAGCCCAAAGCATTAATAGGTGTGTATAAGATTTTGTTATCCAATTAGGGATGTGAAATATTTTCCTAATTGTTGAAAGATTGGTGACATCAAATTGGTTCTGGAATGAAAATGTTCAGTCATCAAATAATGACCAATATATCCTAGAAACAAAGTCTCCTGATTGCTTTGACTCAAAAGTTATCACCCAATGGACAAATTATGCAATAAAAATCTTTTAAGATAATTGATGTTCTGGAAATATTTTCTGAACATGAAGTCTAAAATAGGGATTTTGTCATCAAAAATTTCTAAACTAGCCAATGTTTACATTCTGTCAAGAGCAATAAACATATCAAAAGAAATGCTAACCCAAAAAACAAAATAAAGAAGAGGCATTATCTTTCACAGCATTCTTCAGAAAACATACCTTCCACCTTAACTCCACCATTATTTTGGATCACGTTGGAAGCCTTCTTAATTGTACTTGGGTAAGCTTTGCCACATGCTGAACCCACATCATGCATATAAATTATGCTCAATAAGAATTTCAGTACAAAATGACAAAAGCAGACTTTTCTCATGCTATATGATTGTACCTGAGGTTAACCTAGACATAGTTTGATTATTGATTTCTGCATTCTTTAATTCTTCATAGCTGAGATGTTATGCCAAAGAATTAGCAGAGTCATAAATGATCAATTCCAATAATCATAGTTAATGGGTGAACTGTACTTTATTCGATCAGTGAATGAAGGTTCTTCTTTCAGAGTAAGCTCTGCCGTTAGAGATAATTCTGCAAGAATAACATGTAATGGGTTTAATAATGCAGAACTTTAGGGTTAAAAATGACCAAGCACATACAATGGGCAATGAAGTTGGCATTACAAATTTACAACAAAGAAAAGGATGGAATTCTCTTCTAAAGAAGGTTTCCCCTCCCACTATTTAAGCTAAGCACCCCTCACTTTTAAACTAAAATCACCTAACTAATTGTATACCTACTTTGTAATTGTAATTATCTAAAATACTTCCTGAATCGTATCAATTCAACCAGTTGGTTACATACTATGTATGTAAATTCATGGACTGAAACAAACTAATCAAGTCTCGCATGCAAAACCTCCAAAAGTTATGATTTTAGTTCATTGAGAAACAAACCTTTCTTGGCTTCATGTCCCTTCGCCATGGCACAGAGTTCCACTTTGTTCTTCCCCATAACATGAGACAAATCCTGGGTATGCATATGAACAATTACACCGTGGATTCAAATGATGGTTGCATGTATACTATTAATTAATGACATAGTTCTCAAAAAGTCTTACAGGGAGAGGAAAACATGGTGAATTCATATATACAGCATTATAGTGGTCAATACATTGAGATTTGTTTTTTGTTCCAACATATTCTGCAACTTCATTCCAATTCCCAAATCCATACGTTTCAATGCCCTATAACAAAAATTCATTTAGAAACACAAATTTTGATAACAAGTAATAAGAAAAGTATACATAATTTAACATGTAATGCAACAGAAAAAAACAAAATAGAGGTGTTCCCCATACTCAAATATCATACCTCTAGAAGTAACATCTCTTCATCTGCATTCCAATCTGTACATATAAGTGGAAAAGATAGATTATCCTGTACCCAAAAAAAAAAAAAAATGCTTGAAACTTAAATTAATACATTAATATATTAACCATGAACATGGATGCACATATGCTGGAAACTTCATTCACAACGAAATTTTATTACTTTTATCTCAAAAAGTTGAGATCTCTCATTCAGCTTTAATCTTCTTGGGGAGGCCATAAAGCGAAGAAATCATGTGCATTCTCAGAACAAAGTTAAGAAAAGCATCCTTCATGGGAGAAGCAATAAGAATAGCTGAATGGGGCACAGACAAGAAGTCAGCAACAGCCAATTCCGACCCATTTAGAAAAATATTTCAAAGGAAAAAAATTGCTATATCATTATGCAATAATGCACAAAATTTACAGATAATTAAAACAAACACTAATTAAGTAATTACTCAACAAATTATCAACAATCAAATTTGTAAAGCAACAAAGTATTGCCATTAAGGAATTCATAACAACCAACTTTCTTAGTACAGTCTGTGAAAGTAATACAATAAAGAGCAATTACACTCGCACCTCCTAAGCTTTTCTCAAATTACAGATAACACCACTCCTTTTTTCTATTCCTAAACTAACCCCATTTATGTTTGAAAACATTTCACTAACACCCCCTTAATGTTAGAAAACATTACACTGACACCCCCTTATATATTACACTAACACCCCCTATAAGGGAGGTTACTATAATGGACTAATGATTAAAAAAACATGGGATGTTTGTGTAATTCACGAAACTGTAGGGGCGGTTGGTTAGTGTAATTTCCTCTACAATAAATATATAACGCTGCAATCCATGGAAGGTTTACCATAATCCGATATGGATGATTGCTTTTGTGAGGTGTCACCTCAGCACCAACAGAGAAGCACTCTAAGCAGAGGTCAAAATCTTGACAGACAGCACACTTGATGCGAATCTTTCACGAAATATCTTTGTTACAATAATTGCAGTGATAGAGAGATACCTTGCTATTAGTTACTCCTTGGCCTACCACATTTAGTGTTAAAAGAAAATGTTAATGGACCTTTTGGAGGGAAGGCAGGTATGGGTTGATAAAAAATCACCTGTAGGTAAGGTTTCTGAATTTTCTACATTCAGAGCAGCCTTTTTTCTCTTTGATCTAAAAACAGAAGCAATGAAAGAAACAACATTACAACACAAAAGTAATTAAAAAATAATATGTAGCAGCTAGCAGGAAGCATTCAAGAAGAATTTCAATGCATACAAGGACGTGCCCACAAACCAAAATCTACAACAAAAGAAGATGATTAAAGGACAAGAAAAAAGTATACATTTATCTTTTATATGAGAAAAAAAAACTGATTGTAGAACTTTTGATTTTTGTTTTTCCTTATTTCCATCTTCAAAGCTGAAAACAACCACCTTATTGACAAAATCATTTTAATATTTCCTTGCATCCAAAATGTTGATCTTGTGCCCATGTATACCTCACAGCTGATGCACAGAAAAGATACTAAAAATACATATTTCCTCAACATTTTCAACTAAAATTTTAGATACTCCTAAATATCTTCCTTAAATATATGCTTGCCAATATGTTTTGCCACAAATTGTTTTCTTGCTTAAATATTATCAACCTGCAATTAACAACCTTTAAATAAGTTGATGGAATTTTCTTCACAATTAAATACCTAAATGTAAGCCCCCCAAAATTTAACATTTTTCATATTATAGTGAAGTAGAGGTCTGAGTCACATACAAAACAAAGGGAAAATTCATTATGATCAATAAAAATTATAAGTAGTCACTCCACACTCAAACCCTAATCCCTATACACCCAAATCCTCTTCATCACTTATATTTTGTACATTTTAAAACTTAAAACTTATAAACCAAGTCTCTCCACTCCTGCCACATATCTCCTGTGAAGATTCATGAGGAGAGAAAGAGAAAATCTGAGAACGAGTTTTGTAATAAAAAACTGTTTCTATATTCAGAAGAATTTATTACAGTAATGAGATACAATATTTATATTGCTAGAAAACAGTAGAAAATGCAATTCAGTTGAACTAATCTGAAACTACCTAGCTAACAACTGACTGAGCAATCTAAACCAGAGGGCTAGGGCTACACAGCCACAAGTACAACCAGCTTTACATTAACGGAAAAGATGAAATACACCAGTATATCTATATTTTTGTAGTATAACAGTATATCTCTAATATCCTCCCCCGCCCCCCTCTCCTAAACTCAGGGTGGACGACTGAGGGTATTCTTTTCAAACACCATGAGTTTATTCTGAGAGCTCCAAGCCGTACTGATCACAATGCTTTGGTGAGAGAATCTGCCCACTGGTCTTGAGCTACAAAACAGCAGACTATTAAGCTTTTTTCAGCCCCTTTTCTCCATTGAATATTAAATTAAAATCATACTCTCTCATCCTGTCCCCTGACATATGGTCTGTGGCTGCAGAATTAAGGATCCACTCTCCAGTTTTATGCTTAGACAAGAAAGTAGAGTGTTCATTACCTTCGTGGGCAAGTTTATTGTAGAAAAGCTTTTATCCGAGTAGTGTATCTAACCAGGACATATGCTAATTTCTTGACATACCCAATGAATTGGAAAGACATAACATTGCAGAAACTGTCAGTAAATTTGGTAGCTGGTACTGGCAACTTGAATTTGTCAGGTTTGAATAAAAATTTTATCCTTTGTGTACCTGACTTGAAGTATAATCTAATCACTGCCAATAATTAACGAAAGATCTTAATTCTGCAATCATTATTAACCACACTTGCCACATATTTTAAGATTTGACTTCAGGGATGATGAATTGGCAGTGCTAAGGAACACAGTGGTCTTTACAATGTTTCTAATTCCCCCTCAAGACTTGGTCCTCCTCAAAATGTCTCCTATCTACAATTAAAAATTCCAATGTCCTTCTATGGCACAAGTGTCTTGGTCATATTAGTTTTGGTTACCTAAACTACTTGTATCCAGATTTATTAATTAATAAAGATATTCCTTCTTTTAGTTGGGAACAATGTCTCCTTGCTAAAAGAATCACAAAAAATTATCCACCACATCCTTCATGAATCAAAACCTTTCCATCTTATCCATACAGACATTAATAGGGACACTCTCAAGTTCCAACACTATTGGGGCTCCATGGTTCATTACTTTTCCGGTGACCATACTCATGTTTGTTGGGTTTATCTTTAAAAAAAATAAAATTAAAGCTAGCACTATTTTTAAACAGTTTCATAAACTTGTCATCAATAGTTTTATTCATTTATTTGTACCAGCAATGGAAGGGAATCTTTCTCAAGAATATATTTTTCATAAACCTGTCACCAATAGTTTTCAATCATTTATTCATTTATCTGTACTGGCAATGGAAGGGAATCTTTCTCACATGACATCAATGATTACTTATCTAAACATGGCATCTTTCACCAAAGTTCATGCAATCATAAACCTCAACAAAATGGCATCACTGAGAGAAAAGAAATTGGCATATTCTTGAGCTTATTCTGTCAATCATGTTCACCTCAAATGTTCCAAACCACTTCTGGTGGGTTCCCTACAAACCTCTTCATTTCTTGACTTACCTCAAATATTTGAAAAAGGCCTTTCAGTTAGTCAAAAAAATTGAGTCTCTTCCACCAAATATATTTGATTGTACTGTCTTCAATCAAACTCTAGTCCTACATGGGAAAACCTTGATCCTAGGTCCCATAAACACGCCTTCCTTGGTTATTCTTCCACACATTTAAAGATTTACAAAAACTTCAAATTTCACAAGTCAATAATTGAAAATGGGACATTTACAGATATACACATACTACATTCGAACTAAATTACAGGAAACAGATGTGCTCACAAATGCCTTGTTGAAAATCTGAGTTTGAGTCTAATGTTGGCAAGGTGGGAATGACTAATATCTATTCACCAGCTTGAAAGGAAGTGCCAAAAATCAACCCCTAAATTTTAGGAGAATCACAGCAGCATCTCATTAATTTAAAAGACTACAATCAACTATTCGATTTTTATTTCGTTGCTGTAATTTTGGGATCCCTGGTAAATTCTAGGAATATTTGAACCCCTTGCCCCTAGCTTTCCACTCCTTTCATGATAATAATTATTAATTTCTATTTTTTAAATAGATTCCCCCCCCCCCCCCCCCCCCCCCCCCCCCCCCC